>JAWWMA010000100.1:65087903-65106934 GCA_035041425.1 Mionectes olivaceus | reverse complement strand
GTTGTGTTCAGCTTTGCTGGTGTTTTCCTTAGGCTGCACAGCTCTTGTCCTAAAGACATCTGTCAACACATAAGCAATGTTGTTTCTTTTCCCAGCAGTAATGATTTGTTTGACCTCTGATGAGTTCAATTGTGCTTTAGGATGCCTACCTGTAAAGATGGGTTCAAAATGAGAAGACATGCAAATTATTCTCCTTGCAATGAGTAACAAATCCAATTATTTCTGAAGTGGCATCTAAAGCAATTTTGTTCTTAAAATTTTGCAGAAAGTTAAATAATATATAATTACAGGTATTAAATGCGAGGGAACAAGGTTTTTAATGCTTTGTACATGCCAGATCCAACTGATGTTATAATGTCAATGCTGTATTGTCAACTGCTCTAATCCTGAACCATTCTTTGAGGGTACACTGGAGAGTTTTTTGTAGTTCATGTGGAACGAAGGGTGAGTAGTTCCTCCCATGCTGGAGAAAATGTAAAGCTTGATGGGTTGAATCAGGTACATATAATTTGGCTGAGTTGAAAGAAAATATACAATTGTGCAATTAAAGAGATTTAGCAAGAAATTCATGGGGGGTATAATTAGGAATGATGGGATGAAATCAAGGAAACAAAAATGTGTTAAAATATTACAGCATGCACCTTACTGTGAGATCTATTAGATTATGGAAATATTTATTGCTGGAATGCATAAACCTCTGGGTCTACCAAGCAATGAATAATGAGGTCTATGCTGAGCCTGAACACTGGGCATGAGCAATGTGACCTGAGAGCTCTTTTCTGATTTTCCATCTGCAGACTCTCTCTGGCAAGCAATGAGGTAGGTCCTGCAAGGGCCAGATATATACAATAGAAGAAAAAATAAAAGCTTAACTATGGCTTTTTTTTCTTTTAAATGAATTCAGAGGCATAGCCAATGGACAAGAAAAGTAAAATAAAATACTGAAACACATCTTGGTATGGAAATATATGTCAGAGCAGGTATTTAGTAAGTATCTAAATACTGAATAACTAGAAATCATACAACTTGATCAGAAGATCCAACATCCTCTGCGCATCCCCTTAATATAAGGGAGTAAAGATTGTTCCATCACCTCTGTCTAATTCTGCAGCATTGCTTTTTCATTCAATTTTCTGTAATAATTGATTAATTACTTAATTATCAAAGATTCAATATGCGACATCTATCCAAAATGAATAAAAGTTCCAGTGAAAAAAAATGAAATTATATACCTTCTACTGAGGAAATTAAGTAAAAAGGTAGCCCACAAGGTATCATTGAAGCTGATGATAGTTTTAATTTCCAACATCATCATCATCATCATATTCAAGATAATAAAAACATTAATAGTATATCTCAGCTTTATTATAGGATGAGATTAATTCTGAGAAAGGGTCAGTATATATTATGATCAGTGAGGAGTGATGCATATCCCAGAGTGTGGGCTGTGTCTTTTAATAGTAGAGCCCTGTCCAAGTGGAACTGTTCTGTACAATTGTTTGTATAGAAAATCAGCGAACAGCTTCTACAGAAAAATAATCTAAGAAGCCATTTCAACAACAGAAGGCTGCACATTTCATGGTTTGTGTAAGTCATGGTTTTCACTGAGATCAACAGCAGACAAAGGCATACCAGGATGACCCCTTTAGAGATATTAAAGACTAAGGGAAACCTTTCTAAGTCTGGGGCCAGAAGTCAAATACCCATATTAAAAATTAAGCATCTAACTTGAGAGACTGAAAAACTATTTCTCCCTCCCTGGTTGAGATGCTTGTGCTTTTCTGCCATGCTATTTTCTTTGCAATAAATAAGGTAGAAGACAGACCTAGGTGTAGGGAAGGGATCTGTATTATTCATGCTGATAATACAGTTTCTCATGGTCAGTTATTATTATTTTAATATAATAATAATAATAAATATAATAATAATAATAATAATAATAACCACCACCTTCCTCTGTGTTTTCCTGGAATTTTCATGTGACACCAAAACAGGGTACTGCTGCACCTGAAATATTTTATCTAGTTCCAATCATCCAGCTACTCCCAACATCCCCACAGACAAGGTCACAAGCATTTAATTGCTGACGATTCACAAAAAATCTTTATTGTGGTTAGGGCTACACTTATTAGAAATATCTTTTAAGGAAACCGAGATACCATCACTTAGAAATGCAGCTCAGGGTATTATTTTGTTTGAAAAGTCAGTGAAAAAAGTGGAACAGTCCAACAGTCAACACCTGCATTCACAGTGCTCAAGACATCAAGACTCTTAGTTATTTTCCAAAAGTTTTTACTGTTTTTGCCTCACCTAAAATACTCTGCTTTTACTCCAGTACAGAGAGGGTCATCAAATTAAAATGACTTATTATTCATCTTTGTTTACTGTAAGAACCCACCATGTTTTGTTTCAGGGCAGATTTATACTGAAGTGCCTATACATTAAAAAGGTAACAGTATGAAAAGAAAGGATTGCTCAATTTGCAGGTATATGAAAGAAAGAGAATTGATGTCTGAGCCCTAACTGAGCTCACAAGGCCTGAAGTGAAGTCACTTGTCCCGAAGGCCCATATGGCTGAAAGACTATTTAAGGTATTATTTATTTTTTGTTATATGTTTTATGCTTACAGCATTGGCAGTAAATAAACACACTGAAGAAGAAAACACTACTTAACGAGGAGTAGATGAGATTGAATGTGACTGTTCCAGACCTGTACAAGAGGCACTGGCCCATTAAATGAATGTGTAGAGCTACTTCTTAATGTGTTAGCCAAGTAATCAATTTCTGAAAATACCAAATAATTTAAAAATAGCCCTGTCTGACCTGAACCAGTGCTAGCATCAGACCAGGCATTTCCCAGGTACCTATTTCTTCCCTTAATCAATCAGTTCTGACATTTTTCCTTTTTCCTTTCATTCCTTTTTTTTTTCCTCTCTCTGTTTTATAAACCTTCTTTTGTAAAATTATGTGGCCAGCCATCCTCGAGAGACAAAATTCTTAAGCTTCTTTTAATATTCCATTAGCTTTGTAGCCCATTAACACGTTGGAGTGGTTGTAAAGGGAGAATCAATACAGCAGATACAGCACCGCTCTGGAAAGTAGCACCCTGGGGGTCTGCTCATGGTGTTGGAATCGCTTGGCTTCGCAACCTTGAGCCAGCCACTTAACCTCTTGATGCCTCAGTTTATTCAGCTGTAAGCAAATGTAACAACATTTGCATACTGCACAAAGGTCTTGAGAAATGTAATTTGTAAACCTTAGGCAACCCACATCCATTCATGCCTACTCAGATTTGTAATTCTCTTACAGGAGTCAAGTAAAAATCTGAGGTCACTTCAGAAAATACTGCTTTTAATATTTGATATCTGCTTTGAGATCTTTGAATAAAACAGGTTTTTCAGATTTAAGTGTTGAATCCAGTGAAGGTAGACTGGGATTCTGGGATTCTGCTATTAAGGGGTAAAAAAATAATTAGGAAGAAATCATAAAGAGCGGAGGAAAACATATGTATGTCTTTGTTTACATGGTAGAATTCATAGTCACTTGAAGTACCTAAGACTAGTTTTTAAGCAACTACAGAGTACAAGTAGTTATGTTTGCACATCATAAATATCCCATGTTATCCTAAGTGACATTTCAACTTAAAATCAGAAAGGATCTAAAGATTCATTCATATATTGAGAGAGTAAGCTACTCTCTAACATCACTGATTATGATGTAGGCAAGAGACCATGTGGAAAAACTTTCCATCAAATAAAACCCTCCAGTTTTGAGACATTTGTGGGCCTCAGCCAATATAATAATTACTTTGTTATTATGTTCTAATCGATGCCCATATTGAAAATGCAGATAAGCCCCACTGGGTTTACCCTGAATCATTAGCAGGTGTGTGCTAGAAGGATTTCCCTGCATGGTTTTTTAAAGGTCTGTGTATCTTACTATAGCATCTTCATATTTCTGTCTGGGGCAGACCACATGGAGTCAGAACATCTACTGATGGTTGTGTCCACTTCCATAATCTTTAAATATTTTGTCATTGTTCAAATATATTGAAGAAACATAGAACAGTCTGGGTTGGAAGGGATCTTGAAGATCATCCAGTTCTACCCCCTCCTATGGTCAGGGATACCTTCCACTAGCCCAGGTTGCTTCAAGCCCCATCCAGCCTGGACCTGAGCACTTCCAGGGATCCAGCAGCCACATCTTCTCTGGGTAACCTGTGCCAAGGCCTCACCACCCTCACAGGGAAGAGTTTCTTCCTGATATCTAGTCTAAATCTTTTCAGTTTAGAATCATTTCCCCCTGTCCTGTCACCTTCTGCCTGTGTAAAACACCACTTTCCCATATATTCAGTTCCCTTACATATAATTCCTATATAATCCTATTTCAGCAGGCTTCTGAGAAAACTATCAAGACAACTAACAGTTTTTTTTGTTTTTCAAGTCACCTCTCTAAGTGAAAGAATACTTCACTTCCATCCAAAAGTGCTAAAGTGTTAAAGGACTGTAAGATTTTACTCTGAGAAAAATTTGAAGAATTTTGTTTAGAGAAAGAAGAAACTGAGACCTAAGAGAACTTTTCTTGGAGGGTGTGTCTATGAAATCATGTTGTTTCAAGTAATTAAGCTCAGATTCTCAAGTCCCAAACATCATACCTCTTGTTTTCTGTTGTGTGAGGACAAGTGGCATAAACACTGCTTGTATCTGGTGGAGAAACATTAGCATATGAGAAGGGACAGCTGGGAAATGAATTTTCTGTACAGTTCCTGTAGCCTGAACTGTCTGAAACAACACGAAGAAGAATAGAGGCCGCATGTAGGCACAGAGGACAAAGAGGTGGTAGATATGTAACAGAGGAGGGCAAAATGTGGACTAGAGAATCAGTGGACTGCGGAATTGTGGCCGTAACACTTACTCGGTAGCTTATGGTTGCCAGTTGCTTCTCTCTTAGGCCACATTAGCTATCTTTGACATGAGTGAAATTTACTGAGAGGAGGAAAAGCTTTTCTTTTCTTTACTTTTTCTAGCAATCTATTTCAGTCTCTGTCTATGGCTGTCCAATACTTCCATTTTGAAGGGGGCTGAGAGTTTGTGCACTGCCATATCCATTATTTTTCACTTTGTTGGTTGCTAAGCAGTCCCTTGTTGCTAAGTAGGGTATGAGCACTTAATTTACTACATTCTTTTTTCTCGTACCAGATTTTAGAAATTGCAGATCCTGTTTAATCAATGTGTAAATGCATGCTTTTGATGTATTTTTCCTAAGAGCAATATTTTGATCATTCTTAATGATACTTAATGAAGTCACCGCATGATTTCTGATTGTACCTAATTGAAGCTTGTGACTTGCATTTCAATGCTATCATCTTACAGTTTTATGTCTATCAGATGAAACTTTACAAGGACCCAAATAAATTAGGAAATACACTGACTTGATGCATTTCTTGGAATTAAGTTGCTCAGAAAAATATATATAAATTTTCAAATTAGTTGTAGGGCAAGGTGTCATATTACAAATCTGAGGAAGAAGAGGTACAGGAAATTGAGATGGTTTATTACTATGTATTGTCAATTTACATAAAATCAACTAAAACTGTCAGACTGGTTCCTTAAGAATAGATACCCCATAAAGCTATCAAGACACTTAATTACCTATAGTTTTAATGAAAGTATAATGTTTTATAATGCTAACGATAGATTGTCACTGTACAAGCACAAACACAAGACAAATATTTCTCTAAATCCCTTGTAAGGTAAAATAAAGGTTTTGCAAGTATTTCCTTTTAAGAAGCAGTCACAGAAAGCCAGTAAAATCACCAGAACTACTTATCTGATAAAGTTTTGGGGATCTTCCTCACTTGGTGAATGGGGTACCCAGTTTAACAGTGATAAGTACGGCAAAAGAATATTGTTGGAATAAAGCAGAACATAAAAATCATATAGGCCTCTTCACAAAACTTAGAGAAATGCAAGAGTGATGTCCTGGAAATATCTTCCCACAGGAGAAGATGCTACAGTGCTCTTTGCCATCTTTCAATTACACAACTGATTGTCACTCTCAAGGAAATTCAAACAGTACATGGCATTACTTTAGACTCTTCTGATCTGTACCTGCATCTGGGAGAGCCATTGTGAGATCTTTTTTATAATTTGCTGTCTACAAATAAGCCACAACACTTGGTTTCAAGTGGGAAGAAACAGTTTGATGTCTAACAAGTCTCTATTACATCAGTGATCAAAAGGTCAGTGGTAGAAATTTTCTCCTTACTGCCATATCATCCCCACACCTACATCTACTTGTTCATGTTCCTGTTTTTTATTTGGTTTGGTTTGTTTTTTCTGTTTTCCTAGAATCAAGAGAGTTACTTAGTTAAAAATGTGTTTTACCTAAATTAAAAGAAAAAAGAAAAAAGTAAGAAGGACTAAATGCATGAGCAGGGAGATTGGCTCAGATGATTCAGTGTGGTCAGTCCCAGCCTAACTGATTGTGTGAAATGCTGAATGTAAAATAAAAAAAAGGGGGAAGAAAAAGAAAAAAGAAAATAAAAGAAAAAATAATAAATTTTAAGTGCTAATATGTCAGGATCATTTTTGCAAGTTTTTAAGATATGGTCTTTAGCAATGCAGTTTACAGGCTCCCTGAGACAGTCTGAAGAATAAATAAAATGTCCTAAGTGAAGAAAAGTATTTTAAGGCTGTTTAATAAAGGTGCTGTCTAAGAGAAAGTGGTAAAAAGAGAGCAGTTGAATATATGGGTGCTCTTAAATCCTGTAAGTGACTTCTGACTCACAGTACAAGTCAATGGACTTTGCAAGTTACTTATGATCCAGCCATGTGGCAAATCTCAGCATTGAATAACACCTCATTTTAAGTGCTCTGTTGGCAGAATGAGTCAGAGCTCTTAGCTGGGTTGTGACAGGGTTGCTGCAAAGTATGGGAAGAGTTGGTTTAGGAATATGGTATTCAAAAGGCATCAGGAGTTAAGAGGGGCTTGTTGCCTGCTAACTTCACAGTCACAGCCTCCTTGTGGGTCAGCTTACTGAATCAGAAACTGGAGAACCTTGTTACAAGAAATGTCTAGATCTTTCTGCTTGCTCAGTTTCTAAGAATTTTAGCTGTGTTTTGTTTGGTTTTGATTTTTTTTTCTCATCAGTTCTCTGAACAGCACTAGTGGAAGAGGCAGGAGACATCTACATCAGGCTTTATGCTGACCTGAAGATACAAAGTGGAATAGGTGTCCCTGTCCACCCAGACCCACCTCTCCTTCCATTGGCACAATGGCATGTAACCATTGCTGCAAATTGAAAGCAATCATTTTCAAAACCAGTTTTTATTTTCCACCCACTTCTTTTATAGGAGTGGTTCTCCAAAAAGGTTTCTAGATCCCAGTGGATAAAAGACTATTAATGGACTAAATATAATTTATTCATGGTTATTTATACTGATTTATTCAGTGTTAAAATTACCTTTAGCTCAAGTAGCTGGTTTCCCTCTCTATTCCATATCAGCTTCAATTTTGCTTGCTTCAACAAAAGAAATCCTTCAGTCTTCTCTCAGAAGATGGATGTTCCTTTCTTTCTGACCATCCTAGTAATACTGTGACTTGCTCAACGTATAGGATCAAATTAATTTTATATTAATACACACTCTGAATGGTAAAATTCGAACATGACAGAAGATCAGTTTAAGCAGTGAGAGGAACATAAACAACCTCTTTGGTCTCTTGTTGCGCACATGAGGTAATACTACAGAACTCAGCTGAGTTGCTTTAAATTCACAGTGCTCTTACTAGTTTTTGGCATTGCCCCTATCCTCTCCAAAGAACATTGCTCAACACTAACACTGATGATTCTACATTAATGTCTCCTTCCAGGCTGCTCTATACTACAGTCAAAAGGAGAAAAAAATAAAAATTGGGTTCCTGCTAGTACTATCATTTCAAACATTTTCAAATCACTGCCTAATCAGCTCCCTCCTTGTTTCAGATTGTCGAACTCCTAAGCAAGCTATTAGTCTTCCTTACATTACTAATGTTTCTTTCCAGATATACAGCATCAGCAAATCCTTGGATGATGTGAATAATTTGTTCTAAGACATGCATGGAGAGAATGTGAATAGAAGACTGAATTGTTTTTATTCTGTCCACCAGAAAATCAAATGATTGTAAATAAAACCCCCAAAACCAAAACCAAAAAAACCAGAAAAAAGACAGAATGAGAAATAGAAGTAAATTCAAAATCTATGTTACTGACCAGTGTAGTTGCTACTCTGTTATCAAGCAAAGTTGGAGGTCTTCCTGATGAGAAAAATCAAATTTAGTAGTAAAGCAGAGATACTTTTTTGTGCCTGATACTGAAATCTTTAAATCTTCTTTTAGTTTTATTTTTTTTCCTGGTAGTTATGACAGCTAAAATATGGAACACTGAGTTATGGAAGAACAATGGATATCTAGAACTTCTTTGTGCCAAGTCTGCAGTGTCCTTGAGTAGCAAGGGACCAAAGAAGAAAGGACAAGAAGATAAGAAAGAGAGGAAATGTATTGGTTTGGTGTGGTTTTTTTTTGGGGGGGGGAGTTTGTTTTAGGTGTTTCGGTTTGTTTTTTGTGTATTTGTTGTTCGTTTGTTTTGGTTTTGGTTGCTTTTTTCTGTTGTTTTTTTGTTGTTGTTTTTTGGTGGGTTTTTTTGTTTGTTTGTTTTTGTGTTTTGGTTTTTTTTTATAATATTTTTGTTTTCTTTCTGTTTGGTTGATTGGTTAGTTTGGTTTGTTGTTTTGGGGTTTTTTTTTACACTGAAAGATCCACAAGATGTATATCCATTTTGTATGTGAAGAAGGGAGAGGAATGGATGTTGAAGTTGAGGTCTTTTGCTCTATCCCCTGCCCCAGTCCTGGACATGTGGTACTTACCAGGCACTAGGCAAATGTTTCAATCTTTCTGTTCATTAACTTATGAAGCACTTTTAAAGACAGGAGTTCAAACTGTGCCAAATATATGTTAGGCTTGTAATGAAGACAAATGCCCACTTGAAGCTGAGTTCAGACTGTGGAATTCATTTTACTCTGGAACTTTTATTGCTGTGTAATTGGAGTGACATTTGGTCAGTCTCGTTAGATCTGGATTCAGACCAGGGACTTAGAGGTGGAGCTCCAATAAAATCCCTCTTCTAAAACTGATAGTTGTTATTTTAATTGTTGTGCTACTTTTACTGTCACTTGGCCTTACATTATTGTTGGTGTTTCATGACTGGCTCTATCTGGCTCTGTCAGTCCCTAGAATTTCTTCCCCACCTTCTTTGTATTTTCTGTGTTCTCCCAGATTAACTGAATTGTTTGAAACTCATGAGGATTTGTGCATTGTTTAAAAGAAGAGCACCACTGGGGTAGAAAATTCCAAAAAGAAACCCTCAGGGCTCTTAGGAAATTATTATGGTAATTGAATGGGTTACACAGTTCTCTTACGACTCTAATGTGGCTAGGAACTGGTTAGTTCACACACTACTGATTTGACATAAAATTGCTTAATACTGATAGCTCTTAGTCTGATATCTCTGAATCTTGAATTAAATTATCCCACTTCTCTGGTCTCAGGCCATTGTGATATATGACATGGAGAAGATAAAAGAAGCTACTTCAAATAAGGATTTACCTAATCTGATATAAGTTATAAACAACTTTATCTAACTACTCACTTACAAAACATCTCTGTGTAATCAATGGAGAGAATTAAGCTCAGACAAAACTTCAGTCTTCTGAAGTAGGTCTCTGAAACACATAATATGTGAGAACTCAGACTAATTAATTCTGAAGGTGTTTAGATCAAGAAAATGAGCTGTATATTTCTATAATATGTAGAAATATAACTCAAGGAAAGATGAATCCCTCCCTGTTCCCAGATAATTTTCTAGTAAACTTTGTCCTCTTTCCTGTGAGCACTTTAGCAAAAAAGATTATAGGTGAACTACAGTAATGTCTTTTACAGACGTAAACACATGTTAAAACTCATTAGATACAAGTAAAACATGGATGGAATCAAGAATAATTGAAAAACCCAGAGGGAAATAAAGGAGGGTGAATAAACTGCGTAGAATCAGTTAATACATTGCCTAACTGTATCTGCAGTTATTTTATGGCAAATATATAAAAAAAATACTTTGGTTATTCAACCAGGTATTTTAATATATGAATTCCTACACCAAGGGAGATGTGTGTCTGTCAATTTTTAATCTCAGATTTGACCTAAGACCTCAGTGTAATGTAAATAAGAAAATAAAAACTCTGCTACTACATGAAAGTATGCAATAAATCTAAAGTTTAAAGAGCCACACTAAAACGGAAAATCCACACTCAAAAAAAATCACACCCAAAAGAAGTATTTGCAAAAGGAAAATATATTGCTTAGAAAGATTCAGGTGAAGTCTATTTTCTATGGAACCTTAAAAGTTGCATTTACTATAAAGTTCTTTGCTCTGTCTATGCTTGTTCAAGCTTCTATAAAATGTAGTTGACAATGAACATTACATTTGCTAAAGGCTAAATACAAGTATACTCATAGTAATTTTAATACTCTTATTATATCCCATCATTGCCATTAGTAAAACAGTACTTGCTGTTGCTCATAAGGCCTCATGCAAGGCCAATGGATAGAAGTTTAAAGAAGAGAAAATTCCTCCTAACAGACTTCCTGATTTTATAAAGCATATCTAGGAAATTTCCTCTAATTAATGAAAAGTACTAGTATTCTACTGTTTTGTTTATCTGGTCTATCTCAGACATTGCCTTCAAGATAAGATGATATGATTTCTTATCTAAATTTACCTATCCTTCTCAGTAAGTAGAAGGAAAATCTGAGGACCTCCTAGTGAGATAAATAATGCATGTATCTGGTCATATGAATTTCACTTTAACAAAAAACAGATTTAGTGAAGTACCTAAACATGTTAAAATTCCACCATTCGAATAGTTGTCAATAGGAATATGGGCATATTTTAAATACACATATATCATTCATATCAAGTGGAGTTGCTCTAGACATTTTCCAGTATAACCAAATGAGTAGCGGGTGTAAATACACATTTTTATAGCTCTCTTATTTCTTGCCTTTTTAAAAAATCAATTTATTTTTAATAAAATAATAAAGAAAATGGTTTCCATTACAAGAGCAGGGAAATGAGTTCAATAACTTAACCTTTCTGTTCTCCCCACACAATCTTAAACTTGTAAAAATGGCTAGGCAATGTAGTTAAAGACCTTGCAGACTATTCAGAATATAAATAATCACATCTAGTGCAAATAAACAAGCAGGTACATTGTTTAACGATTAATACCCAACTCATGAATAAGAACAGACCATGGAGACAGAAATATTTAATTTTGTATTATAGAACATCATTAGGAAATATTTGATAAAATACAAATGAGATAGAGTCTCCTTAAAATTCATAACTTTCATGTATGATCAATTCTCTCATCGACACATTTATTCTTGCACAAGGAGTCTGATAATGATGGAACTGATGGCATACAATATTTAAAAAATGTGGTTTGTCTCTTGTATCCCTCAATAAGTGTAACTGAATGGTGAAATTTATTTTGTCTTCTCCTTTACAGTTTTCAGGTAGAAGATTCACAGCGTGGGCACTGGGAATTTGTTGTTTAAAGCTATTGTTTCTGCACACAGCTCATTCTGAACATAGGAGAAGGTGATGGCTGATACACTGTGGGTTAAATTACCTTTCCAAATGGAGCAGGCTGGTTCCTCTTCTCTTTCTCCTTTACCTCTTCTGTTGTTTACAGCAAGAAAGAGATTCTCTGTTCATGAGAAACATCTTCTGTTTCCAGTTAAAGATTCCCAGAATTTTTAATTCCTCCACTTAATGCATTGAAAATAGGCCCTGGAAGGGTATAAACGCTTAGGTAATACAGACCAAAAAGTTAACTTTCTAGCAGTGCATAACCTTCATGTTAAACTACAGGCTTCTGTGTCTTGGACCACAAGAAACACATGGGGAAATGCGCATAACTGAATGTACCTGATGGCTCAAGGTATTCCTCAAACATTTGCCTTAACCCTCATCTTACTCTACGATTGTTTTAATGAGCTTTGTATAAAAGGTGACATGCTGAGTATATTCCCCACAGTATGGGAAGGAGCTACAAAGGCAAATGGAAGTTGGAATGCTATAAGGAATATATTGTGTGCCTCTGAAAACCTGATCAGCTGAAACTGGGTAAAATATAACTGTATCATAATATTTTATAATATCACTTAAAAGATCTGGTATAAGGAGCAGTCTAGAAGTGCTGGAATATAAAAACTTAGACTACTACACCTGTAGCAAGGGAACAGAAGTCCTGCTTTACAAGAATAAATAAGAAAATAAAGTCTTTCTTACCTCATAAAATGCTGAATGAGGATGTGACTCCTTACTGTAAAGATTGGTTATCTGATAATGATGGCATTAAGGAAAATCATAAGGGTTTTCTGAAACCTTTAGAGAAAAGGAGGTTTAAGTAGGGAGTTAACATTAGGATGGAATTGAATTAATTAAAAGAGAGTAAAATATGTGCTCGAATAACAGGCAACTTGCATGGTATTCCAAAGATTAATTTATAGCAGTGATCCCTCTATTCATGTGTCCATTCTCTTTTACCAAAATAGAGAAGCCAAATTTTGATCCTTTTTCAAGGCAAGTGCTTTCATTATGCACAACTGTAGAGTTTTTTTGACAGTAATCTTAATGCCAGTACCCATTTTTCTGTTAGTATTTTGTGAATGAAGAGCTCAATCTGACCCAGAAATGTACCCCTGAAGTCCTGAAGGCCTACTTTGTCTGGACCTGTTGGAACAAGTCCAGAGGAGAGACACTAAGTTGGGCACAGGGCTGGAGCACCTCTTCTGTGAAGATGGGCTGAGAGAGTTGGGAGTATTCAACCTGGGGAAGAGAAAGGTCTGGGGAGACCTGAGACCTCTTTCCAGTACCTAAAGAGGCCCCAAGAGAGCTGGAGAGGGAATTTTCATGAGGGCATGTAGTGATAAAATAAGGAGGAATGGCTAAGCTGAAGGAAGGTGGTTTAAGATCAGAGATTAGGAAGAAATTCTGTACTGTGGGGGTGGTGTGGCACTGGAACAGGTTGCCCATTTAATTTGTGCATTCCCATCCTGGAACTGCTCAAGGCCATATTGGATGGGGCTTTGAGTAACCTGGCCTAGTGGAAGGTGACCCTGCCTATGGCAGGAGGGTTAGAACTAAATGATCTTTAGGGTCCCTTGCAACCCAAACCATTCTATGATTCTGTGATTTCTCACAAGCGCTAAGTAACTACAACAAAAGATCTTATCCGGCACTATTCCGTACAGTACGTGTCATTTCCATGAATAATTGGACATCCTTTATTTAGACTTTCTCTGAAATAGTTCTTGCAAAATCCCAGCTTAGAAAAGAAAAACTTCTTGACCTCTTCTAGACCAACAAGCAAGAGTCCAGGTTTGTAATAATCATCCTCATTTGTAGCACAGATACATTTCTTGAAAATGGTTTTATAAAATTAATTAACACAGATAGTTAATTAGCAAAAATTAAAACCAAAAACAAACCACAAAGCAACTGAAAAAAACCCAGCAAGTATATCCCCAAACTCTCACTCTTTATTACTCTTCAGTATGCAGTTTCAGGCTCTTTTTTTTCTATTTTATTTGCTTTGATTTATAAGCATTTTTATTACACAGATATTTAAAAAAATTAATGTTTAATGTTGTTTATACAATAACTCATGGGTCTGATGCAAATTCTATTGAAATAAAAAGTGAATCTTTTCATTATTTCAGCTTGTATTGGATTAACCTTGAAATTCCCATGTGTGCATGTAATTTATTATTTGTCATTCTTTTTGTGTATATGTGTGTTCATTATTTGTCATTCTTTGTATATTACTGAATTCAAATCAGAAACTACAGCCCTACTATGTGACTTGTCTAACCTATTGCAGATACCATGACTAATCAACAGAAAATTGTATGTCATTGTAATTTTCAGTATTTGGATACTTCCTCAACATAATGCTATTCTTAACCAGAAAGATAACTTTTTCTAAGACATGTCAGTTTTAGCTCCCTAATGCATTCTTACTGTATTTTAGCTTGTTTTGGGGTTTAGTAATGGTAACAGTAATTTTGTCACAATTTATGCCAAAGACGCTTGTTGACACTACAACCAGTGAATTTTGATGAACTGAAAATTCAAAGCTGATTTCAGTTATGCATTTTTACATGTAAAAGGGAAGAATGAAAAAAGTAAATTTTCTCTTTTATTAAAGTATTTTAATATATCAAATAAATTTAAATATTGTGGAGGTAGGAATATATTTATTCATCCAAGAAGTCTGAGAGATTCCTTTTGAACCCTCAGAACTGAAATACTGGCACTTTACACAACCAGAAATCATAGCACAGATTGAGCTGTTGTAATCCCTTAGCAGAGTCTTATCTGGCTTAAAGGAATCTTGTGTTAAAAATGTATGAGCACAAAGGGGTAGACAACCCCCATTCCTAAAAACATACATTGCTCTTTGAGACTACAGTGGCAAGAAATGGAAGAGGGTAACAACCAAAGTCGTAGTTAGTGATGTACGGGAACATTAGCATGATCATTAGTTATATAAACAACATCTCTGATAATAATGAGATTAATCAATATTTATGAATTTCTCATCTAGTAACTTATACCAGAATTAACCTATGAAAAATTAACAACAGGAATTTTGCATGTCCATCTGTGCCTGTTTTAAATGTAAGAAAAAATACGTGATTCTTCAAAAAAATGACTTGAATGTTTTTACAACTTTATTGAATATTACTTTTTATCCAAAAAATTACTTGAACGGTTTTACAAATCTACTGAAATTTAGTTTTTATTGTATTGCATTTCTGTGTTTAACCCGCATTTTTGTAGAAATGATGCCGAGGTTTTCTTTAGTATTTTTTGGCAAAAAATAAAATTCCAGCCACTCTGTTGTTTTCCACCCTTTCATTTTCTCTATGAAAAACCTCATTTTGTTGATGGGACAAAATGATAGCTTCCTTCTGAGAGAGAAAATTATCTTTTTTTTTATTTCATTGTTTTGTGGAAGAAGAGTGGAAGTGTTAAGCATAGTCTGAGAACTTGAATTCCTAAATTAAAATTATTGCACTGCACTCCCTATTGTAGTGGAGATCTGTTTCTCCTAAGCTGTCAGTCGTGATGGTTTAATACTTATCTCCTTTGATGCCAGTGCATGCAAAATATCACTTTTTACAGACAGTATCAGAAGGTGGATCTTTAACCTATAGCTTTGGGTCATAAGACTAGCCCAGAAAAGTATTACCATGGAAAGTTCCCAGGCTGAAATACATGCACTGCTGAATAATTTTATTTCTTTCCAACATCTTTACAAATACTTTGATTATGACCAAAGATTCAATGAGATACCAAAGGTAGAATTGTTACATCCTCTTAACATCCACTGACTTTGGAGAAGATTTGTCAAAAAGAGGTCTGAAAGTGAAAATGTCAAGATCCAGGACAATCCATATCATATCCAGTAGTAATCATCCAATGTTCCATGAAAAAAAGTTGAGATTCTCATTGATTTAGATGCAGCAGGGTCAGATTTATTCTATTGCAGGAGACATAACAAATATTTTATAGTCTTTTCAAAATATCACTAATTTTTCAACACTGGTATTCTTCCTCTGTTTAAAAACTGGCAAATTTGCAACACATAACCTGTTTTATTTGAAATCTACAAATTCAGTTCCGTGCTACCAAATAAAACAGTCAGAGACAAAGAAGGAAGAAAAAGGAGAGTGGGATCTCTGCAAGAAATATTTTATCCATATTATAGAGGGACCGTTAATTATGTCAAAAGAAAAATAATGTTTCTACTTTATATTGGCAAATAGACCTGCAGATGAATCTGCTCCCTCTGACAATGGATGGTCCATAATTTGGGGATACATGCTTGAGTGCTCTTCATCGAACTCCTGTGAAGAACACGGATCAAGATTATCCTAAGAATTTATACCACAGCAGAAAAACTGAGTAAGATTAACAATGTGGCTGCTCCAGGCTGTTTAAAAAAAAAGAAAAAAAAACCCCAACTGTTCTGTGCAGACATTACAGATGTGCTTGGCATGGATCTAGTAAGTGCAAAGTGGATAAGGGAGCAAATATATTGAATATGTCAAGCACAGGGAGAAAATTCTGGACTGCTACCCAGACTAACAAAACCTCCAAGGCAGATTTTCTGGTCTTTCTGAACAGATCTGTCTGGTCTAAAGTCTGGACTAAAATCAGAAAACTCATTTTTCTCAACACCAGATTCCCTTTCTCTCTAGCAAAGGCTTTATCCAAGTACCAGGCTATCTTGTGTGATATTCAGTATTTTTTTATTTCTTCCTCTCTGTGAACTGCTCTTAGTCCCACCCATCTACACAATAAGGGCCTGCAACTTGAGCCACAGCATCAGCGGAGGAGAAAGAGCTGTTTTTTCCAGAAATTTAATTCCTCAAGTGCATAACTTTAATTCATAACGTAATTCCATTTTGTCATTTGCTGCCCACGTGTACACGTGGAAGTGTGTGTGTATATTCATGTCTGCATACGTAGGAATATGCTCACACACACAGTCTAAGGGGAGGGGTTTCAGTGGTCAGCAGCAGGCCCCGAGCTCCAAACAGAACTGGACTCCACGCTTGATGCTTAAGATGGAAGATGGAAATAACAAGATAATTATCCTGCGATTACACAGTGCTTACCTTGCACTGCTCATGTAGCATGTCCCCTACAGTTAAAATGCAGTTACTTGAAAAATATATGTAGCAAACAATGTGCTTAAAATAAAGCCAGACCTCTTCTTCTGGTGTTTGTTTTGGGTTGTGGTTTTTGGTTTTGTTTTGGTTTGTTTTTTTTTTTAATTTAGTAATTTAGCATGTCATTCCCTTTATCAGCTCTTTGTTCTGCTGACTTATGAGAGAAACAGAAATTGGTGCAACAAATTTGTGCTTTTAGCAGGTTTATTATTACATTATTCCTTTATGGGGTCTTCCACGTAATTGCACAAAATGATGTTATAAATTCCCACCGGAAACTCTTATCCCTCTGTAGCCTGATGTCCGATGTCTAGAGGACATGAGTGGTGCATCTCCCTCGTCTGTTATTAGCACATCCACACACTCCTTTTGGTGTATTAGAGGGCAAAGCAAACAGGGGACAAGGACTAAACGATCCAAATGGAGAGAGGAAAAGAGAGAGAAAGGGAGAGAGAGGATTTGAAAATAAGCCAACAAGCACTTACAGCAAAACTAACTACCAGCAAAACATTTCCTTCACAACAAAGGTTGAATCAAAACCCTATTCCCCCAGCATATGAATTAGAAGAACAATTGTGTGATTATGATTAAAAAAAAGAGCATTACATTTTATGTTCAGCTATAATTGGTATTTATGACAATTTATGTAAACAGTAATGAAGCCTATGTGATTTTTGCGGGGAAATTGCATTATGACACCAATGATCGTTACTGTTAATTTTCCTGAAGATGATGGCAATCAGCAGGCATAGTTTCATTGTAAATAGGTTAATTTAAAATTCAAACGCTGCTGGTATTTCAAAATGAGTTCACATTTGATTTCCGAAAGCTTTGGCCCTGGCTGTCAGGATGTCAGGGAAAAAATGCTTCATAACAGAAAGAAAGAGAGAGCAAATGAAAATGAGAAGGAGAGACTAAATAAGCTTTCTTCCAGAAATGTGTTTTCCCCTGTTAATTCAACCATATTTGTAGGTGTGATGTGATCTGCTGTGTTTCTACCAATCATTTGCACAAGTTTGTGGTGAAAAGGAGGCTCATGAATCCTACAAATCATGGGCTAATCTAATAGTTTATCCAATTAAGTTATGATGGTTTTGCAAATGGTCGGTATAAAGGAACCCTCATCAGTGAAAGGCAGAGGAATCTCATTTCTTCACACAGTGCACCAAAACTCACCTATTAGCATGTCCTGCCTCTTGGCAATGTATTTCAACACCTAAAAATACCCCACTTCTAAATACATTACTATTCCTACCACTTGCAAATAGAAGAATCTCATATACATAAGTATAATCAAACTCCTAGCTCTGCTGTGTGAGGAAATGCAATATCATCTCCTGCTCCACAGAAGGGAAATTGAAGTGCTAAAAGACGAATTTTTAGTTGCCAGCACAACAAAGAAAAGGCAACTGCACACTTTATGAAACCCAGTCAAACAGAAATCGGGGTTCCGGTTACACTTAGAACCCCTGAGGTTAATGATTCCACAACCCTCTGCCTTCACATAAATTATCACCAGATCCCCCTGCGTGCACATTTTTTATAAATTATTCCAAAAAAAGCATTTTCTGTGTTTTCAAGCCCTTCTACCAAAGCTGTTTGAAAGCATTTTATTATCCCAGATTGATTTGAATATGAATATCTAAATAATAGATTTTTCCATAAGTAGGAGGAGAGTGAGTAAGCTTGGAGGCCAGCTCAGATAAAGAGAGCAGCGCAACCTTGCACATGTCTTCAGCACAAGGTCACTTTGAAGGACAACATTAACTTGTTCACAATCTAATATTTAGATTAGAGTTTGCAATGTACATAGGCAGCTTTTATTTTTTTTCACTCTCTCTTCATTGCCAGATAAGATGTTTGATAGGAATCTCTACTGCAACCTTTCAGAATTCATTTATTTAGGAGAACTAAAATAATGAAATGCCAAATGAATTAAGAATGGTATTTCTTATAATATCAAGTGAAGACAATTTAAATAGTCCATATGCACAAGCTCCCAGAGATGAATGATCTGTTCATTTATTAGTGTAAATGGGATGCATTTGTTAGCTATTATTTGTTGTGCCTCAAGAATCTTTAAGAGTGAAATTCAGTCATATACCCAAGGTGGGTGTCTCAGGTTGAACTTGGCTCCCAGCCAAGTGCCTGGACTATGGTGGAAAACCTCCCCCCTCCCTCTTTTCTCT
>JAWWMA010000100.1:65064552-65080258 GCA_035041425.1 Mionectes olivaceus | reverse complement strand
TAGCTCTACTTTTAGGGGCTACAGTGGGCAAACAAGCTGATGCAAATCCTCCCAGCTGTGGCTATAATGTGACAAGAACTAATGCAATCCCTGGCTGTCTAAAGAGATCAGTAGGAATAGGGACTGGTTTAACATTTATATATGACAAAGATAAAACAGATTTAGAATTTCTTCTATTTTTTTTTTAATAGTCTTGATGCTCATCTTTCAAAAACAATGATGAAAAATCAGAGAAGATGTAGAAAAGAACTACAAAAATTATTTAGGAGCCATGGAAAATGCCTTATAGTGAGACACTTAAAGAGCTTTACCTATTTACCTTATCAAGAAGAAGATTGAGAGGTGATTTGATTAGAGTGTCTAAGTACCTTCACAGGGAGAAAACACTAACTACTAAAAAGCTCTTTAATCTAGCAGAGCAAGGCATAACAAGAGACGATGTCTGAGGCTGAAGCCAGACAAATTAGAAATAAAGCACAATATTTTTTAACAGCGTGGGTGATTAACCACTGGAACAAACTGCTGAGGGAAAAAGTGGGTTCTTTTTTGCCTTGATGCCTTTAAATCAAGCTTGGATGCCTCTCTGGAAGATTAAGCATTTCTTGAAGTAGCTAAGTTTTGAGTGAGTCTTGAAAGAGAGAGGGGACTGTTTGCATAAGGGCTGGAAGATCTTTTAGCGAGAATGAGGTAGAGATGTTCCACTGGAGAAAAGGACCTGTGGTATTCAGGAAGTCAGTTTTAATGATCCCATTGTTCCCACTGCCTTTAAAACCTGTGAATCATGCAAATTGTAGGCAAAGCCTGGCCTCAACCACAGTTTTATTGAACACAATATGTGTCCATCTGGGAACCTAAGTCCATCAAAGTAGAATTAACCAGTCTATCAAGTGTCTTCATTTTTTAAGTAAAAAAATGAGAAATATCATTCAACTACCCCTGAACATTTTATAGATTTCACACAATATCCTGATCTGCACTCGGACAAATTGTGGAACATTTTCACCTCACTGTGACTTGACAGCATTTTGGGGATTTGTGCTTTATGAACTGATTTTCTCCTTGTGTGTGTCTCCTGCAGCCTGACCTATAGTGAAGTTATAATCACCATAATGCAGCAGTGCAATAATAGAAATCAGTGCCTCAGTCATGAGGAATTTGGTTTTGAAATGACATTTTAAGTGTCCTGAAGTGTGTTTTTGCCTCATGTTGTGATATTATGTATTTGCATTTACGCTGAGTGCTTAGACATGAAGGAGCAATATAATTTGTCTGTATGACAGTAAAAATGGGGTTTGGGTGGAAGAAAAAGCATTTCATGGCTGTTGCAGAGAGATGGGGAAAGGAGTGACCCAAAAGGAAGGAACAAAGTCTCAGAAGGGCAAAGTTCTTGTAGAAAATATATGTTATTTGCATTTGAATGTGCTCCAGTCCTGTGTCCAGCCGGGCAGAGCACATTCAGTTGCACATTGTGCTATTGTGCAGTGGAGTGGTGTTCATTTGGATTATGTCCCTGTACGCTGCTGTAGCTGCTTCTGCCTGTCTGGGTATGTGATATGCTGTGGATACACGGAGGCATAGATTTCAAATAAAAACACATGTGCTTGTGAATGATTAGATGAATAATACTTTTATTGCTATCTGTTACAAAGAATTTTCTTTCTTGTCCCCTCAAGATATAACTATGAATTAAAGAACGCTGGCAATTACAAGCTGCTGCTGCTGCCACACAAGAGAATAGGGAGAGTCACTGTTTGCAGAGTGTTCTTTCTTCCATCTTTCTTTTTTCATTCCTTTTCTCCTGCCTCTCTTTTGTCTGAAGAGAAGTTTAGAGGCCAGTATTTTCTCCTCTGCACTCTACTGGCTGTTCCAGCCTGCTATAACCTATTTAGTCAGTTGGGTGCTGTCAGTCACTACTTCAGAATCAATGGTTGCAGATGTAAGCTTGGATGCAATGTTATTTTTCCCCACAGTAACAAGCATTTAATAGGTATTATTTTAATTTTTCTGACTGCTTTGTCTTACAAATAATGGGAAGACAGTTACAGGAGTTGCAGCTGATTTGCAGATAAGAACATGCTCACCAAAATTAGATTAAATCTTTTGAAGCACCAATTTGAAGTCCAAATGCGAAATTAATAATGATACAAATCATATACTCATCCTATAGGGAATTTGTTTGCATGAACATGAAATGCCAGTATATCTGGATTTTGCTAAAGGAAAGAAATATTCAGCAGATCTGTCATCAGAGGAGTCCAATTCTCTTATTGAAGAAAAAAAAAGGCACAAACTTAGCTACATTTGGAAAGTCAGAACTTTTTTTTGTTGGTTTGTGCTTTATTATTATTGTTTCCATGAGAAAGAATAAAAATTTCTGATCCTTCCCCTTGCTTTGGAGGGACAGTCATGACTGAAAGTTGTCCTCAGATTTATCTGACTTTGCACACCTTTGTTATTATATCCAACTGCTCTCATGCAGCAATTCTCCCAGATGCTGCTGGCTTTCAGTGAGAAACAGGAGGCAGACTGTGGGTAGTTACTTGTTCCAAAGCCAGTGCTGACTTTTCCTGATGTTGTCAGATCAGGTTACCATTGCAGCTCTGAGGTATTAATTGCATTCCAGACAGATCCAGCGCTACTTTTAACCCTACTCCTTAGGACATATCAGTATTCAGGGCACGAGATTTTAAGCCCAGTGATGGAAACATAGAGAAGGAGCCTTGTAAGAAATACATGCACAAATATAAGCTTTCAATGACTGGGGTAACTCTGTGTGAATGGAGACAAAGGTACATATCTCAGGCCCTCCATGAGCATATCTCAGACTCCAGTGGCTTTCACACCTGAGTTTGCTTCCCAGAAGGCCCAGTAAGGAAAACTCTGACAAAAGACTTCAGGCCTTTGTCTTCTTCTGTGAGGAGACGTGGTGTAACTAGGAAGCACCGCTCTTAATGCCACCAGTTAGACTGTCTTTCAGTTTCCTCTTAGACGTGGTGACTTTATCTCAACTCCTGGGGAAAAAAAATAACATATCTCTGTTATCCACTAATAAGCAATTTTTTTTCCAGTTTTTCACAGAAAATGATAAGCCAAATTGTAAATGTGATAGATATGAGGAAAAAAAAAAAGACCTTCTTTTATTTTCAAAGGAGGTTAATGGAATAACAAGATGGTACTGGAGTTCTCATTTTTAGTGGACTGTGTTGCTGAACGAAGATACAAATCCTCCCCAGCCAAAGCCAACAGCAAAATTACTACCAGGTGATGACAGCTGAGGTTCGGTCTTCTAGAATGTTTGTTCTCAGAAGGGTGGAAAATTAGTGCTCTGAAAATTCTCATGGATTATTTTAGGTTTCAATGGAAAAAAAAAATTAATGTTTTTTAATCTGAATCACCTTATATTATATTATTGCTGAAATTGTTGTTTGAACATATCAGAAAGTACGTAGGAAAATCCTGACTGGGAGAAGAGAACAGTTTCCCACTGCCCAGAATGATTTTCACATTGGCCATTATGTGAACTGGATCCTTTTCTCTGATTTCACATCTGAAAGACCCTCATTTTGCACTAAGAAGGACGATAATCATGAGACTGGAGGGCAGAAAATTTCCCTTCCAGTTTCTGAACTGAAGAGTCTTATATCAACACAACATGGTAAAATAAAAGCTTCCCCACCCTGGGTTTTCAAAGCTGAAACCCAGAGATGCTACATCCAAACCTGTAAAGAAATGGTTCCTAGTTTTTTCCATCTCCGGAAATTGTCTACAGATAAATGTTTTAAGTCTAAATACTACTATGGACAACTTAACTGTCACAGGATTTCTGAATCTGATTTTAGCTACTACCATCATATTTGGTTCTTACCTGTGAATATGGGAATCTTGAATATATCCGTTTTGAGAATATGAAACTTCAGAAGGCTTTCACCTTTGGGAATTTAGAACAAGTATTTCTTAAAGGAAGTGACCAATGTAAAAATAAAATGTGCAGGTTGTAAAAATGAAAAGGGAGATAAAAGCTTTATGAAGTATTATCTATATATGAATTCAACACAGAGATCAGGAATATATTTTATCTGTTAGAAAAATTTTTTGCTTTATTCCTAAAATATTCTCCCATCCAAGTCTTGGAGCCCACATGCAGCTGAAATTTACCGAGAAAAGAAAATCTGCCTAGAGTTGTTAAATACTGCAATGTTTGACTGCTCACCCATGACAGTTACCCCTGTTTCACTGTAGAAGTGCTGCCCTGCAAAATAATTTACTTATCATTCATTTATTTATTTAAATGACTTTCTGCAAGGCCAAGTGATTTCTGGGAAATGTACCAGACTGTGGTCCCTAGAGGTATAAGTTCTCTTACTTATCTTAAAATAAAAACCAAACCTAAACCAAAGAAACAAAAAAAAACCAAAACTAGGAAGAAAACTAGGAATAAAAACTAGCAGATTCAAAATGTTATATTCCCACGTCCCTTCTTCTGCCCACACAAAAGCACCCCACAGAGAACTGTAGATACCATTTCCTGGAATATTTCAGTTTCTAGACTGAAAACAAGAATCACACTGACTATATTCTGCCTAAATTGGAACTTGACTGAAATTTAGGGGGTCTTTTCTAAGAAAGCAATTAGGAACACTTGCTCTCTGTTCCACCTGCTCTTGGCAGCACTTAGTACCTTTTAGGATAAAACACCAATCTACCTCAGACTGAGCAATCTTCAGTTCTACATTCACATATAGAACTAGAAATGTGTGTTTAATCACATCCTGCTTATATTAAGTACTCTTTTTTTCCCAATATCCTTGTAAATAAAATGCCCTTTCCAAGAAAGAAAGACCAAACTGAACTCCCAATTCATATTCCTTATTTTCTAGACAACTGTCCTAAATGTTAAGATATACAAAGAAACAGGCATTTCTTTGTTCAGTTTATGAATTTTCTATTTCAGTCGGTCGATTGAAACAAAATTGCCTTCTATACAATGCTATTTACAAATCAGTAGACTAAAATAAGTAATATAAATATAATCCTCCTTTGCCCTTAAAAGAAACACACCAAAAAACAAAATATTATGTCAGAATGTTTTGTATTCTTGCCCACCTTTACTCCACATTTCAGATGTTTCATTTACTTAGGAACACTATCACTCATACTACTAACTTCTTGCATTTAAATGTGTGTGTGTGGAGTTGTGTTTACTGTAGCTCATCCTGGATGTCAATCTACCATATTTACCTGGAAAATGAGTAAAGGATTCTGACTGAATTGAGGAACAACTATTGGTGTGAAAGTTTGTTTTTTTCTTTTTCCTAAGAATCAAACTTTTCTCCTTTCTCTGTGATAAGGGAATGACAAAATTAAACAGTTATCCTCATACCTTAAACGTAATTGGAATGGACATAAAGATTACATGTGTAGGTCTTCAGTTCCTCTGTGACTGTTTTTCTGCCCTTTATGCTTTGAATGAGCACACAAAGTTTCTGAATGTTACAAAATCCCTGCAATTTTAAGAACCAGGTATACTGCTGGGGTCTGCAAGGAGCTGTTTCTCTCTTCAGTGAGCTGTCGATGCTTAGGAGAATGAGGACTTCTAGACCAGTGTTGTTTCACTAAGCCAAAACCTGAAAATTAGGATGCACTTAAAAGATCTTTTAAAAGCTTTAACAGGTACATCAGTAACACTCATATTCCACGATCTAATGAATAAAAGGAAAATGCAGCTTTTTGGGATAGGATTTCTCTCATTCTTATTAGTCCTCTAAAATAAGTGTCTAACAAACTGGTCTCCTGTTCCCCCTCTTGGGGAACAAGTGTATCTGGAAGAAGGGTGTACAGGGAACAGTTGTCTACATCCTATGACACATCTGGCCTTGTTTGATAATTTACACATAGGAGCTACCTAACCCTTTCATGGCTATTGCAGGAGCCTAAAGAGCTAATGTAAACCATCTATTTCTAGAAAAAACTTAGATAAAACCAGTTTATATTAACCTTAGGTTTAATTTTATTTCCTGCACCTCACAGGCCGTATACTCACTTTACCTCTCTTGAACTGAGTTTTATATCCTGGGTATGACTATTGCTTGTATACCTTTCATTGCTATGTGTCTCTTAACACACTATTTTCTTCTTTCAGTGGGCATCCTTGCCTTTGGTTAAGTCACATATAAAAGTTAAAGCACCTCGCTGTAGTTTTCTGCAGTTTCTAAATATTTTGTCCTGGATCTTCCCAATTTTTTCCCCATCTGGTTAAACATCTACCACTGACACCTTCTTCTCTTTGGACTCCTAGATCTGGATGCCTGCTGAGTGGGTGCAGACTGCACTACTTCTTTCTAGATTTCTTAGTTTCCTTAGGGCCTTGTTGAACAGAGGCTTTTTACTCACTGACAATCTACAAGTTGAACAATACACCAACCTTACTCTAATTTATTGTGCCTTTTTTTTTCTCCTGCATTTTATGATTAGCAACATTATATTTATATTTTATGCCTACTTCATAATAATTCATGGAGATAATAAATAACATAAGGCCTTGGTAACACCCTTTTGAGGAGTGAAACAGCTGTTGCTTGTTTTTTTTACCCATGCTATGATAAGTATTACTCTTTCCTCTGTGTGCTAAAAGGTAGGAGAACTTGCTCTTGTCCAGTCTGTGTTGGAAGCAGGTTGAATCATCTAAATGGAGAAAAAAACTGCAGTTTCTCAGGGATGTGCTAATTTAGGAGAGCGTTCTGGACAGTGGGGTAGAAAGGGAATAACTCACAGCCACTGCACCTCAGGCCGTTTATGTGGGATAAAAATGATGTTTCTTCCTTCTTAGACTTGGGTATTTTAGGGTTGGTTTTATGTTTTGAGACAAGTTTTTATCCTCCTTGTTCTTCATACTTGCTTGCAGTCTCACTCACAAAGCTGTGCTTTTGTTTGTTGGACTGTTGCCTTATGTGGTATAAATTCTTTAGGCGCTAAACTATAAAACTACACGAGGTTAAGCTAAAGCTAATAATTGGTTAGAACAGCCATTGTGGCAAATTACTGCTACAGCTAATGAACAAGCTCTGATAAGCTCAAGGCCAGCCAAGACAAGTCCAGGTAAAGTCTGACAGGTCCTGAGGATTTATGTTGTTCTGTTAACACAAGCCTTAACCTGTTATCAACATGTTGTTACTATAAACCCCAAGGCTTCTTATTAGCACTGGCATTTCTGTATTTACTGGGCTGCAGAATCTGAGCAAAAACAGAGCAAGAAATATGGCAGCCAGATGCATAGCTATGCTTCATGATGATAAAACAGGGGTTTTCTTTGGAACTCGCCGTTTGTTGAGTTTGTCCCTGCACAGAGACGCCTGGAAGCACCAGGGCTGTCCTTGAGTATCCTGCCTGGATTCCAGCTGGTGATGCAGGAAGGCACAGCACCCATGGGGTCGTGACCATTTGTGACAAAACTACGTGGATGCACTGCTACTGCTCTGAGACATCTCACACAAAAGTATGGAGGTATATACATCAGTAACTGAGCTGAAAACTAGTTTTCCATGGATTGTGAAGGGATTGGTTGGTTGGTTACTTTTGTTTTCTGAGTTTTGGGGGAGGGGGTCTGGCCATTTTGTTGGCTGGGATTGTTTTCATATGCTATTGGGCCATCTTCAAACATTTTGTTGTTTATGCTGCTTTTATTTAAAATTTACTTTGTAAATTTAATGACATGCTTACTTCCAGCTGAGGTAAGAACCAAGACGTGTGAATGCTCATTTAGAGTTCACTTCTGAAATGAAGGTGGTTCAAACAGTCATTTTAAAACTAAAAGCAGAGAACCCAAGTGGCCTTTATTAGTCAAGCTGAAAGAACTAGCTCTTCAGCATTTTGTTTTTCTGTCCTTTGTAGAATTAAGATGAAGGCAAAAAAAAAAAAAATTAAATTTATTTGGTGGGTTAATTTAGATTTCTTAAAGATACTGACTTTAATTTACAGGTGACCAAATATAATTAAACAGGGATGTATGAAACAGCACATAGCTCAAAGCCCAGGGTCAGAAAGAAAAAGACGCAAAAAACGAAAGATGTTTTTTATGACAGCTGAAATTGTTAGCTATTGGAACAAACTGCAAACAGAAATGAGTTTCCATCTCTGATTCTCCTTATATCAAGAGAGAACACTGACAGGCAAGCTACAGAAAGTATGTATTACTGTGCTTGGTATAGATAGGCAAAATAAGGCATGTAGGGAGCAATGATTTGACCTGTGCAATGCTGGGCTTGAGATACCAGCTACTTTCTTTTGTCTTTAAATTCCATCAACCTTTTCATTTATCCAGAGCTTTTTAACGGCAGATCATAGGGAGATGTGATGGAATGAGCTCTTGCTGTGAGACTTCCAATCTGATATAAAAACATCAGCTTGGGAAAGGAAAACTCCCTCAATGTCTGCTTCTCTCCTTGAGCTCTCTGTGGAAACCGGGAGTTCCCAGACTGTGCCAAGCCTGTGGAAGTGTGGTGGGAACACACTTCCATCAGGAACAGTTTCTTTCCAAGAGGGTGCCAAACACTTAGTAGCTGTGTTTCACCCCTTTCAGTCTGGGTTGGATCTGAACTGATAACCTGCTGCTAAAAGGCTACATAAGCTATAAACAATTATCTGAATTAACTTTCTCTTTCTTGTTGAAAGATATCTTTTGAATAAATCTAGAGGAACGTGTATTTCACAGAATAAAATAGGACAGGAAACCCTAGAGTTGGACATTTTAAAATAGGATCCAGAGTCTCAGGCAACCTTAATGCATCTGCTACATTTCAGGAAAAGGAAAGGGGGAAAGGAAGATAAACATATTTTTGTAATACAAAAGGTATTTTATATACAAAATACTGAAGTTTATAATATGTTGAGCCTTCCAAGCAGCTGCAGAAACAGAGTAAATACATTGCCTAGGCATGATTTGTTCTGAGATTCTGTATTCATGCTAATATTTTTTAAAAGTCATTAGAAAGGAAAAAAGTAATAATGTAATAAAAAGATGCTAGCTGCTTCTAAATATTTATTCTTTCTTATTCTAGTAAACAACAACTGTCCAAGTCTTCTGCTTGGCTTCTTTTCATCTACTACCACTGTTTAAATTTGGTGAACAGCCTAATCCCCATTTGTCTGTAAGTCCGGAAAGAATTTTGAAGTTCCTGAAATATTCCATCTTGATTATTCATAAAATAACTACAACCCAGGAGTCCTTCCAAGAAACCTGAGTGATATCATTAGAAATATTTTTGGAAGCAAGAGGAAGATGACACAAAAATAATTAGGACACTATGAAATATGCTAAGGTTCAGAGTGTTTAAAGTTTGGGGTTTTTTCTCTCCGTCTTTTTTTCTAAGAAATGTATTTATTTTAATTTACATTTAGATTAGTTTCCCAGCAGCAGATGGAAGGAATTTAAGTCAATTTGCAATAGGAGACAGACATTCTAGCCAATGAAAAAATCAAAGAAAAACAGCAACCATCTCTTGCTCTCCTTTTGGACAATTGTCTTCAGAACAATCAGCATCATGAAAAAAAAATTAAAAAAATGTTTCCAAGGCCAGATGGGCTCCATGCCTTAGTGCTGACTGAAGTAGCAAGAAATATGGATGAAGGAACCTGTTCATAGATCTGTTTAAAATCTTTTTAGAATAATAGTAAACTGACTGGCATAATCTGCCTGTATTACAGCAATCAAGAAGTTCTGTTAAACAAAACACTCATTTTGATTAAATCAGGAATGTGATATGACCCAGCACAAGTTCCAACTGACTTTCTATGTGTGCTGGGGTACAACAGATACATCCTTACTAAATGTAGATAACTCAGGAGCTTGAATCAGAAACCTCACCCTCCTGGGTTCCCCCCCTAGTGAATAGGAAGAGAGAAGAATCTCCATCCAATGATTCAATGCCCCAAAAAATACCACTTGACTTCTGAAAGAAACCATTTTTTTCCCTTGACTACAGTATGAAGGTATGCTCCTAGCACATGAAAAAAAAAAAAAAATATGGGCTATAATATTTTTGTGTTTTCTTTCCTGCATGCAACACCTCAGAATGAGAGACGTCACTATAAAATATGAATTAGAAATAATAAAACTGTTCATAATGGCTGCTTAAGGGCATGCTCTCCAACCCTCACTGGACCAAGAACAATAATGCTAAGCAAATAACTTGTCACAGGCAACTCTGCATTTCCATTTAGCTATTCAAACGGGTGATGAGACCAGTGACTCCTTGTCGTCACCCGCAACATCACTGAATCTCCTGGAATTTGAGATGTTTCCCCCTGGCAGAAGGAGGCCTCTCAGGATGGAAGGATGGAAGTCCACCTTCTGTTCCCACGCCTGGCTGGCTGTCACTGTCACTCCTTACAGATGTTTCTGTAATCTCATCTCGAGGGTTGTCAAAGGCAGATATTGCACAGCTTCTGCAGACAACTTTTCCTATTGCTTCCCTATCCTCACTGTCAAGAGGTCTTCCTAATACGTGAAGTAATTTTTCCCTGTTGGATTTTAAAATCTTTTTGTCTTTTCCTGTGTATCAGGATGATGAAAAATAAAGGTTACTTTCTTTGAAGACTGATTACATCCTCCTTCACAGCGCTCTCCTAGGCTGAGCAGCATCCATTCAGTGTTTTCTCCTAGGTGATGGTTTTTGGGATTCTGATTGCTGGCCTCCCTTTTTGTTAATTCCCCACTAATTAATAAGAAAGGCAACATCTAAAGTGGGCAGTGCTGTTGTTGAGGCCAAAAACTGAGCAGGTTTTATAGGAATGACCTTCAATTACACATTTCAGTGTACAGTTTATCTCTATTGAGGCAATGCCATATCACTGGCTATATTCATCTAATGATTCATGAAAATGTCATTACTTCTTTTTTTTTTCCTGTTGATCTGTTGGCTAAGTAAGAGATTTCCATTCTGTATTTTCACAATCATTAGCTTTTAAAAAATTGTATTTGCTTCTACTGAGAAGAGTTCTTTTTTTTGAGCTCTTATCTCAAATTCACTTTGAATTGTAATTATGTGCTGTAAAGCATTTGCTGTTCCTCCTGTTCTGGTGTCATCTACAAATTTAACAAACATACTCATTGAGACCATAAAGAAAAACATTGGATAGGACTAGACCAACATAAATAGGTAAATAGACACACTTCTCTACAAACCAAAGATGAGAAAATTAAGAAAAACTAACTCTGGAGGTTATTTTTCCTTTTCTACTCTTATTGGATTAGTTTATAAGCTCTGACCATATTAATATTAATATATACAATAGCATTAGATGGCATTCAGTGCTATATGGCATAGTTTCCAGGTTCTGATGGACTAAAAAAACCCTGATATGCACTGTGAATGACTTCCTCCATGCAGTTCTTTCAACCAGCTCTTAACATTCAGTATGTAAATTATGCTTGTTTATATTGCCAATTTACCTCTTATTTAAATCACATTGGAATTTGGCCTATTGAGTTTGTGTTAATCTGCCTGGCAGGATTTGGCCTACATTGGACAGAAGGAGGGAGGAGGGATGAGGAGGGAAAGAAAAATGAAGTAATCCTCAAACATTTTTACACATTAAAAAAAATGAACTAAGATAAGCTATGTAAAAATGTTTCTTTAAATTTCTATCACACTCTCCATTTTAAACACTTATTTCCAGAAGGTTAATTAGTGTATAATTCTTCCAGCAAGAGGAAAATAATTTCCTACCAAGCTTGAATTTGGCAAAAACAATCTACATCACATTGTCATTACAGCTGAACTTATTTAACTTTATTTTATTTAAATATCAAGTGGATATATTTAAGGCACAGGAAGGCGGGGGTTAGACATGAGGGATTGAAGGCTTATGTTCATTTTTTATCCATTGTTTGTGCAGAAAAGTACAAGTACATTAAAAATGTCAGCTCATACGAATGCTTAAGATGTTCAGTCTTGGTAATAAAATGTCCTGAGTCTCTAATTCAGATAAGTTGCAGTGGGTGGTATTTACTGTATATATTGTAGACAAAGCTGCTAACAGTGCATATACTCAAGGTTTTCATTTTTCTTATAAGTTTTATTTTCGACCTCCATTTTCCCTTTTGTTCATCTGCTTCAGGCTTAGTGTTGGTTTGTTGTTTCTTTTTTTGTTGTTTTTTTCTTTTTTTCCCCAAAACTTATATAATAATTTCCTTGTGCAAAAAACCAAGCCACAGACAAATAAAGAAGAACACTCTGGTGACATTTGTCATCTTACCAGCTACATTCTTTGATAAATCTCTGTGAATTGGGCATGTTTCGTCCTCTGAGTGGGATCTCTATGTAAATGGAGTTTGCATGTGTTAGATTTATAAAGTGGTGGCCCACATTTGAGCTGTCTCCTGCTTTAGCCCTTCCTCTTGGCTGTTTGAAAATGCTTTTCATGGGGTCATGAGAAGATCAGCTGGAAAAGGAGTCCTTCCATTGGGCTAACTCAAAGTCAGTGAGATATAATGAAACAGAGAACTGAGAAACAGGAGAGATCACAGAAAATCATGAAGGTGTTTGTGAACAAAGAGTGGACAAACAAAGTGACATCACCTGCTTCTAGAGGCATAAGCAAGAAGCTTGCACGTAGGGACCTGGAAGTGATTCCATTAATCTCCATCCTACCCACTTTTGGACAAAAGAGTAACAATTCCAACTCTGAAGGTGGTGAGGAAATCAAAGACAGAAAAACAAGCACATAAGGCAGAGGGACACAGTTACCAGAAAAGAGAATACAAGTCAAATTCTAAAGAAGATGATGACACTTTCTGGACAAAACGGTCACAAGAAGTGGTGGTGAAGATGAAAATAAGACTAGTGGACAAATGTAAATGCGGGCAGGTTGTAACCATAGGGGTGGGGGCAATAAGGGGTGATTTTTAAGGGTGATTTCCTTAGAGAATTGATCAATAGCACTTCATTTATCCCTTGTGGGGAAGAAATGAAGAAACCATAAATATGATTTTTAACAGGGATGAAAATAATGCCGTTTCATGACAGGTTACTGTTTTAGGCTAAATGAAGGCTGTCTGTAATTTAGTGAATAAACTTGACAGAATAACACAAGGTGTCAATGTGGAACAACGTAATTTAATTTGGGGAAAAAGGCAGACTTTTTTATTTGTTTTGCAGTTTGTTGTTCAGTAGATCTCATACAACAGCAAATTAGAAGATCATCAAGCTTGCAAAGTTAAGCATTGCAAAATTAAGAAATGCTGGTGTTTACTGTCTTCTCTATGGTCTTATTTTATTTGTTTTGTGTTGGACTATTTCCAAGCCTCAGTTGCAGGCCCGGAAAGATTATAGAAAGAGGTATCAAGAAAATGTGATATATTATCTTCTCATATACATACACACTCATACATACAAATCCCAACTTGTCTATCCCAAGCAAATCTACTGAACAATCTATACCTTTGCCATCTTTGCAAGTTTAACGTGACCCTGAGCTTAAATATTGACATCCAACTTCTACAGGTACATATGACAACACTTGTAATGTAAAACTGATCCAATAAAACCCCATCTACTGGTTTAGGAGTTTGATATTGAAGTACCTGCAATGCAACTCTGATGTATTCTGAGTTGGTGTCAGCATGCCAGGAGCTGCAGGAGTTCAACAAAGAGTAACCCTCAGTTCAGCAAAGGCTATCTACCTCTTTTCCACATGATGAATTCCCCCACAGACTGGCTGGTGGGGCACACACAACACATAAATCAAACTTAACTCAATTTCCACTTTAGTTTTTCAGCTCACCTTTAGAAAGAAAACAGCATATTATCTTACTTAGTCTAAGGCCACCTTAACAATACAGGGGAAAGAAAAAAGTATCTGGCAATATATATATTTTTAATGAAAACTTGGTAACCTACAAAAATAAGCTTTTTTACTCTTTAGAAAGATGCTAAAACTGCAGTGTCTACAATTTTGGGATAACTGAGGTTTTCAAGTGTCCCTTGTGATAACAGGATCAGTACAGGAACCAATTGTGTTCAGTTTATGCACCAGCAGCTCAAAGGTAGGCATAAAATGTGCACAAAGGAGAGGAAATTTGCTGATGAAACATAACTGAGGAAAGAAAAACAGTTGATCAAAAAAAAATATGAAGAGAAGTACAAGAGTATAATTCTAAATGCTCAAATGAACAAAACCACACACGTGGGCATGTGGTTTATGCATGTATTTATAATACAAATAGGTGTAGGGGAGTAGATATTGAAAAGAGATAGGATGAAGGGAATATAAAAAGGGAAAATAACTCCAGTGGCCACCAGACTAATAACATAAGTACAGTAAAGCTCTAGTGGAAAGAGTGATTATAATTTGAAAGCTTTCAAAGCAGTTGGTAAACCACAGTAGAAACCACAAGAAATAAAACCAGAAAGACATTAAAGAACCAGGCAAAAATTCTGTAAAAGCTCTTCTGCATTCACTCTTTGTGACAAGAACTGGGGTTCACTGCAGTTTCCAAACCTGGGCTGACTTAAATGTTTAACTCAAGGAATATACGAGGTAGCAATTTGGATCTACTTCTTATAGTCACTAAAAACTGAATTTTTAAAATGAATCTGGAGGAAAAAAAATGAAAAAAGAAATCTTTACCACAAAAACTAGATCTACATATTTCTCTCTTACTTTTTTTTTTTTTTTCTAATTGACACCTATTTTTTTAAGAAATTTCCTTGTTATTTCTCTATTGTTTCTCTAGGGGAAAGGTTTACATACTTGTAATAATGTGTGTAATGGCCAGTCCTCACGAACAAAGATCCAGGGAAGATCTTTACCCGCATTTGTTACAAGCACGCTGATGATACAGGCCTTTGAGCCTACTCAGTGGATTTTTTAGGTGAGACACAGTGTGCGTGGAACTGAGCCCACCCTTTAATCCTAAGGTTCATCTGCCAGGGCCAAGCGAGCTTGGACGGTGGCAGCGAGGTCCTCAGGATGTAGATGGATTGCCTTACAGGGCTAACGAGCTCCATCTATCCAGGGAGTGTCTCCAACCAGGAATTGAACCCAGGCCTCGGTGGTGAGAGCGCCGCATCCTAACCACTAGACCACCAGGGGCTCCCACACATCTAAAAATATGTCCAGCAGTAATATGTAGGCTCTGTAAAGGATTTTGTAATTGACCTAAGAAGGGTAGGACGCTATTCCTTCTTGCATGCAACATTAGAACAGGTAAACATATCCAGGATCCTCCCCCAAACTTATCCAGTTACCCACCGAGTAAAGCAAACAGCAACAGGTAGATACCTTGGTTTCAACAATTAGGCCTTAAGTCCATCCTTTTCTAAAACCATGCTGACGTGCAGAGGGTGTAACCAGGACCCTTTTTGGTGTTCATTTAAAGAGATACTAATCTTGACTAGTTTCTGTCCATTTATTACAGAAGTCAGAGGTCTTCCCTTCCCTTTTTCCTTCCCCATCACCTTCCCCTCTCCCTCTCCTTCCCTCTCTCTCCCTGTCTCCTTCTCCCTCTCCCTTTCCCTCTCCCTTTTCCTTTCCCTCTTCTTCTTGTTTCTTTTAGTTTTCATTTCCTTTAAGGATATTCAGATCATCTGTTTTTCCTCCATCTTTTGCACATCCGAAATATAGAAAAACAAAACCTTGTGAGTATTTTGTTCAAAATATGCAGCTTTAACTCTGCAAAGTGCAATATGAGCTTTCACTTGACGGAGTC
>JAWWMA010000100.1:65022431-65064042 GCA_035041425.1 Mionectes olivaceus | reverse complement strand
CTAATAAATTAAACAGAAATACAAAATAAAATAAAACCCTAGACCCCCTTCGGCAGTAATCAGTGGTCATATGGATTTTGACAAGCACAGCAGAACTGTAGCCATTGCTGAGGGGAAATTCTTAGACTCACCAATTCTTTCACTATCTGGAAGAGAAAGAAAAACAAAGTAAAAATAGATCTAGAGGAGGAAAACTAAAGGGTAAGAGAAAGAGAACACATTGTAAAACACAGCTGCAGCATCTGGAATGTTGTAATTCTTTCCTTGAACGACACTTCTTTTTTTCTTTCATCCTGAAACTCAGCTCTACTGTGAATGTAGAAGGAACCAGCTTAGCTTATGAAGTCAAGACCAATAGATTTGTATCCAGAGGTGAACATAAGGAAGATCATTTAATGCAGAAGATGGTTGTGTAATTTTTAACTTCAAAATTGGAAGTCATTTGAGAAAAAGCAATGGATTCTGACTTTAAATATGTGAGTAAAGACTGTTATCCACTTTATTCTCTTGTAAATACCTTTTGGGATGCTACATTCTTTCCTCAGCCTTCCCGAGAGACAAATTACCCCCTTTTACCGTGTATGATAATGTAAATATAATTGGTATCATATTGATAAAAAAAATCCATTAGAAGATTTGTGAGATTTTTAGATGAACTTGCTTTAAGAGAAATTGGATACTTAACCTACTCAGATGCTTTTAGACAGTCAGTCATGTATTTATAGCCTTAGGCATTTAAACATCATTACAAATCTGGTGGAATGTGCATACCAACCCTTATGCGACAATGGACACCTTACTTGAGGCAGCAAAAAACACCTGTTTCATCTGCTGCTCTTGCATCAGAAACATCTCTAAAGACTTCCAGATCTAGAGTAAGGGAAGGAAACAGCTGTTTCTGTGTTATGTGAGCATCCATGCAGCCCAAAAGTTTATATCCCTGCAAGTGCAACCACAGAGTGTTGTACTCAAAGATTTTCACTGTAGTGTCCACCTCTGCTGGTTTGGATTTTGAGAGCAGAGGTGTGAGGGTCAGCAGTGTATGTTAATAAAGGGATGAGTGTCTTTTTCTCTTTCCATCTCCGTAACCACCAGAAAACACAAACTGATTTTCTCTAGTAAGATACACCAGATCACAAAGAATTGGTGCAAATAAGCTGATGATGATTCCTGCAAGAGGATGGAAATTATCTGTGGCTTCCAGCTATCTACACCTCTATACTTGATTGTGGAGGTGTGGAAACACAGAGACCAAAAGCAGGTATTATTGTCTCAGGTTAAGTAATTTCTAGGTGAAGAGTAATGTCAGCTGCAGTCTGAAAAGAAAAGGTTGTGGCACTCACTCTTCTTTATTTTCAAAACCCTGCAAAGAAGGGCTTTGAAGCAAAGTTACTTATTTGCTTCTAGGTTTGACCTTCTTGTTTGTTGGCTTTTTCCCAATTTCTATATTTTATTTATTTTTTTACCAGAAAAAAATCTTTTTATCAAAGTACTATTCTGCAGAACAAAAAAGAAGAAAAAAACCAAAAAAACCCACTCCAAAACAACAACAAAAAACCCCAGCAAACCAGAAGCAACCAACAAAAAATATACTAAGATTTTAAATGTAACTATAGCCCTAAAAAAGCACATAATATTTTATCTCTCTCCTTGAAGAAGAAATCAAAACATTTTTTGGCAGTCAAAATCTCTCCAAATTGTATTTCTTCTCAATTTTTGAATGTTTCAGTATCTCAACAGAAGCTGTAAAAAAATCTAATTAACAATGTTGAGAAAGAAAAAAAAATATAATTTATTCATTACTTGTTTTCAACCATATTATTTTAATAAAAAAATAAACTAAAATTAATTACTTGCTTATTTGTCAAAGATCAGGAAAGTTGGCACTAAACTTACCTTTAGAGAACAGAAAAGAGAAAAAGTATGAAAATCTTCAACTAAGTACAATATCTTAATTTTTAAAAGCTTTTCGGTCCCAATGCAATTTACCTGAGACAGTGAGTCAGAGGACCCTTCTATTCCCTGAATACTCACTCTGAGCTATCACTTAATACTGATTTAACAACCACAAGAAGAACTTTGCTGTTTAAATATTTAACATTCCATTCAAATGTGAAACAGCACACTGGAAATTGGTTCACAGTCTCTGACTGTGGATCCCTTACAGGAGAAAAGTAAGGACATGTGAGAGCAGAAGTCAGAAAGTCAAAGGCACAAAATGAGGTGCTATTAGCAAAGGAAGTAAAATGGATCAAGGAAAAGTTTTCCAAGAGTCTAAGAAATGAAGCATGGACAAAAGAAAATGTTAAGTCTGCTACTTAGCAGAGGGGGAAGAAGCAGATAATGGATATTAAGGAGAATTCTGAAATGCTTGATGGGTTTGATGCTTTAACTGTCGATGAAAAGGCAGTGATAGTTAATAAAGGAAGAAGGAGGCCACAGGGCAGAATTGGGATAGCCTGGGTTAAAGAATAGTGGGATAACTTGAACATTGTCATACAGCAAGGGCTGATAAAATTTAATCTACACTGTTAAAGTGTCTGCCAGAAGAAGTGCAAAGGAAACATTAGGATCTATTTTTGAGAACTCATGGAGAAAGTCCAAATGAACTGGGAAAGGGTGGTTACATTCTGGGATTTGTAGGAAGCATATCAGTGGAACTGCAGGCCAGCAAATTCATCTTCTTTGGTACTGTGTTAATTAGCATTCCACCTCAAAGGCTTTGGAATCCTCTTCTCTACCCCAAAAACAAACACAAAACTATTTTTCTATCTTTCAGGAGAAGAAGCAGAATGAATCCCTGGTAGTCTGGGGAACATATGTCCTGATCCAGTGATCACTGGTGTCAAAGGAAATCTCTTCTGTGGATTTCAATGGGTTTTCCATCAGCAAGTCTATGAGTGCTCTGAATGAGAATGAGAAGGGGATTACAAGTGTAAACAGAAGCTGAAATGGTCTAGTCTATTTTCATAGGTCCAGCAGAGAGGATTACAGAAAGCAAAGAAAAAAGTATGAATTCATTGATTTGGAGAGCTTAATAACTTAAAGCTCAGCACATAGCATAAATATATATTTTAATTTTCTTCTGGCTTAAGCCAGACAATGCAGAAAGAAACAAATAGTTTAACAGATGATGGTTTCAATCACATCTTAAACAGGATTCTACTTGCTGTTTCCATAGTGCATCTAAAATTCAGAGAATGAAACTAAAAACCAAGCACCTGATTCTACTCAAACTTAAAAGACTATTCTGCAGTTTGTGAGAATTGTCATTGAATGAAAATGTGCAATCTAGACTCTTACAAGCAAGGGTAGAATCATAGCTATAGCATAATTATTACAGTTTGTATGCCTGACTTTTTAGCTAGATGAGTGTGAAAACACATCCAACTAACTTGTAGATGAAGTTGCATGCCTAATTTGCAAGCATTAAGAGGGTTACATGTGCAGATTGAATAATTATGTACACACAGAGTTATCGTTTGACATTTGCCCAGATAATTATCTAATCTGTGCCTAGAATTGTGGACCCAACTTGACTGTGTCTGACACTTGCTGTCAAACAGTGTGAAGTTCACAGGCAACTTCCCTGAGGTCCTGTGCCTTGGCTAGCAACTTGGGGAACAGAATCCATTAGCTTTCTCTAGAGATAATTAATATCTATCAAGAATCTCAGCCAATAAGAAAAAACAACACAGTCTTGATATATGGAGGAATGACATTAAATCAATGAAACAAAATTTTTTAAAGATAAATGAGAGGTAGAAGCACTAACTACAGTATGTAAATACAAGTTCAGGGAATACTATGTACAGAGTGTTACAGCAAAAATTCATCAGAAGAATACTGGGAAAATAAGATTTGTATTGCAGGATTGTCTTGTGTGTTATATTGGTCTTGGAACATTCACTGCCTTTCTCACATGACAGATGATACAGTCCCATGAAGACGAAAACAGCTACTTGGTCAATTATGTGAGGCTTTGCAAGATCAAAACTCCACATGTGCTAATAGTGAAAAAAATAAAGTGACATAGCTAAAATATCTGCATATTTTGAACCCATTTGGATAATCATTGCTGCTTGCCACCACACTGTTTTAAATCATAGTGCTTTATTTTTGTGAACAGTAAGGCCTGAAACTTTTCAGACACACTGAGCATGTGAAGTTAAATTGCAATGAACTTCACTTTTGAACTTGCAAATGTTGACATGTTCCTCTTTCTCCCTCTCTATTTTCTAGGAAACCAATGCCACACTGGAATATTATGCCCTATATTTCAAAAAGAAAAGACTGATTGGAATGGATTTAGAGAAACGAAAGAGAATCATAAAAAGGACTGGAAAATAATGCTGCCAGTTTGAGAAAAGGTTAACAGAGCTGGTCATGTTCATTCTGGTAAAAAGAAGATTGAGGAGAGACATAAAATATCTGCCTAAAAATATGTAAAGGGACATTGTAAAGGGAGGAGGAATGAATTATCCTCCCAGTCTGTGAGGAGCAAGAGGTAGCACACTTGAGCTACAGAGGGAAATATATGTTAAAAAATCAGGCTTGTTGAGTAATAGAAAAATGCATTTGCCAGTATGTTTTCTTAATCTGAAAAAGCATTATTTATCTCCTTTTTGTTTGGTTTAGTACAAAAACTTTGACAAGCATTTTTTCTTTATATACATGTTAGTAAAAGGGCAATTATTCTCAGGAACAAAGAATGTGCTCAAAAAGCATGATAAAGGATGTGTTACTGAGTACACCGCCATTCCAACAGAAAGCCCAAATTTGTGTTCCATTTCAGAAATATTTATGCTGAAACTTTGCTGTGAGTTTGTTTTTAAAAGCACATCACTTCTTATTTGAGATGTTCAGTGTTATTAAAGTGGCTTTGGCTTTCACACAAAAATTGAAATTAGCCTCTCTGTTCAGGCAAAAAAACCAAGTTACATGTCTGGAGTTAAAGAGAAGAGTCTTCTCCCTGAAGGTAATAAAGTCAAAGTTTCTGCTTTTGGTCATATTTGCCATCTATTAAACTGGTTTACCTTGATGGAATTGGTCCCAATTTAAGCTTCCTAAAGATCAGGATCTGGCCTATGTTCTTGAATCTGTTCAACTTAAAATTATCTTATAAAGGGTGTAAATTAAGAGAACATTATTGACCCAGTGGAAGCATTTTAATGTACAACTCTGTACATACATCTCATACTGACCATGATGCTATCTATACCTTAATATGTGTCTATTAACAGTCTGTAAAGTAGTCAGCCTCTCTCCTGTACTGTCCTCTAACTGTGTAAGTGCTAGCATATTCTTATTTTAACAACCAGTAAAATGCCACTAACTCTGTGGTGGAACATGCCAGCTGTTTAACAGTGGGCAGCAGAGAAGCACATCATCATAGGGGAGCAAAGGAAGAAGAATGTTGCCTGCAACTGAAACTGAAGGGAGCATTTTAAGTAGATATAATGTAATTATTCCATTTGGAATTTAGCCAGATCATCTGGCTATACATGCTGTACTTGCATGAGGTGGGGGGAGAAAAAACACATAGATTTCTAATGGTCAAAAATTTTCAAGCCTTTGGTTTTATACCCCATCCATCTGGAAAGAATGTGGTTGCACTTAGCTATTTTCATTCAGAACCGCTTAAAAAGGTGAGCTCCTATATAATTGGAATTTTAAAGGAGTTCATGTTGTGTTTATGGAGCAATCACTACTAAATGATTTCATTTAAATTTTTCATAAGCTACACTTTATGAAAAATTAAAAGAAATAGACTCTTCAGAAACCTTGCTAAGAAATAAAGTCTCTTAAAGGAATACATATGCCATCTAATCACACATATTTTCAAATGTTGAGTTTTCCGCATACAGATAAACATAAGATGTCATTAATGGGGAGAGAAAGAGGCAGGCACTCTTTCCTTACTCTTTCAGTAGTTTTCATTCAACTAGAAACATCAGAAATGGACTGCAGCAATCCAGGGAGTTCAACCCAGCAATGACAACCCTCAAAAGGATGGATATGAAATGGTAGATCAGTGAAGGAGAAAGGTCATTGTTTGTCCATTTGGTTGACACAGGCCTGGTTTTTAGCCATAACTGTAGCATAGGACCAAAGAGAAATTGAGCAAACATAGTCCTACCAGTCAGTAATAAAGACTCTAAGTGTGAACGTGTGGACTCCTGGTGCTAAGTCTGCGTCCAGTTTTGCTATTCCAGTAGTCAAGTGTCTCAGCTAGATCCCTGCTGAGAGTGATGGATTTTTTCAGGGACTTTAAGAGAAGACATAGTGCCATTCTGAGCATCTGATCTTTTGTCAGAATCCAGCAGGGAGTTATATGGAGAGTGCTTGGGCAATACTCTCTCTGGGTATGTGTGTTTTGAGAAACTCCAGTTCATCGACAGTGTGAGATACTTAACCCATTGATGGGTGGGATTTTTATTAATTAATGTTAAAGATCAACTGAAATGTTTAAAATGCTTTCAGCATGCAATCCACATTTAGGTAACCCAACTTGTATATCCCAACCTTGTAGCTGAATTACAGAGCTCTCAGAGGATGTACTCTGCTGTTTCATGTATACTTTAATTTTTAATAGCCACAGATCTATTAGATTTCCTGTGGTTCTGCTAAAAACAAACAAACCAACCAACAAACCATTCACCCCAAATAAAAAAAAAAGCAGAACTGAAGCTTTCAAAGTTTCTGGAAATAAGATATGAAAATTTGTTTATTGAATCTGTGAGAAAAAAAACCCAAAAAACAATCACACACAAACAATGGAAAAGTTTGTTAGTTGAGAAACTCTTTAAAATGAAAAAAAAAAAAAAGGAATGATGTGTCTCATTAAAATGAATCTAGGTTGATTTACAGTAGCTGTAATCAAGGGTTACCCGACCTTATAAGCTGTGCTATTCCATTTATAATAAATCTCAGCAGTTAAAAATAGATGAGCTTAGGACAGATAATAAAAGGAACAGTTTTAGAAAGCTACATGATTATTACAGAGAGGTTTCACCATGCCATCTGTCGACAGCAACCATGGCAGTGCCATGATGATGTAAGGAGGTGTTTCTGAAAGGTGTTTGATACAGTCCAACCTCTACCTGTTTTTCTGTCAGAATTTTCATCAGCCTAATGCCTTGTCACATGAACTAAGGCAGATCTGCAATTTCTTATTTGAAAAATTTGTTGAGGGAAACTCTGAGTAGAAGAACTTGGAGATGTTGGTTGACAAGAAACTTGACACGAGCTGGCATCATGCACTCACAGACCAGAAAGCCAGCAATCTTTTAAGCCTTCCTATGATGTCGTTAAAATGATGATACATCATTGCCTGCAAGATATCTATGTCTCCTGGGGTTTTCTTTGACCTGTCCTGTCCTGTCCTGTCCTGTCCTGTCCTCTCCTCTCCTCTCCTCTCCTCTCCACTCCTTCTTCCTTTAAAACCTGAAAATACAAAATTTAGTGAATACTTCTAGCAACAAAAGTGTAAAACACAAGAAAAATTTGTATTAGGCTGAAGAAGTCAATTCAAATGGCAAGAAACAATTAACAATTGACTAAAAATGATGCATGCAGTTTAAAAAATACATAGGTGGGTTTTTAATTTTTTTTTGAATTGTAATTTAACTCCAGTTTTTTGCTCCAAATGTCTAAAGGCCTCTGTCTGTTAAAGAGGTGCTGGTTTCTGAAAACTTTAGAAGAATGGTGCTACAAAATGAACGTGAAGAAAAATTCAAAACTGCTTTTACTTTCTTAGCAGGTCTTGTAAATCAAAGCAAGTAAGGGAAGTGTCTAGTGTCTAAAAAAAGTACAGCAAAGCCAAAATCCTCCTCTGATTCTTTGTCCAGATAGTCCCATGATGTTTATCATGTTTATGTGCACGTGCATGCACAAATACACACATACACACAAATACTTGCTGAATTCATCATTTACCTACATAGGTTTTTATCATTTCCCTACTATTTCCTTATTAATTTAATTGGTTGCTAGATATCTGAACTTCCAGTGGGGGGGTGGGGAATGGGGGGAAAAGCTTAAAAAAAATCTCAACCATTTGTATTTTAAGATACAATTTTTTATTATTTTGAATATTGCAACTTTTATTTGATGAAAGTTACTATTAACATATTTTCATAATCTTCTCAGCCTAGCAACAGCAGGAGTAAAAGGTGTGAGGGGCATGCAATATTCATGAAATTAAGGAGAGTTGAGATGAAAGGGAGTTCCATTAGGGAGACCAAGTGTGACAATATGACACATATTTGCATATTTTACACTTTAAATCTTTTCAGCACATCCAAGTTGATATATGGATGTAAACATGCATTGCCAGTTTTTAGCATATTATAAGCCCTCAAGACTTTGCATGCATTTTAATATGTTTCATTATTGCTGCAGATTTTAATTTCGAAACTGCACAGCTTTGATGGAAGAAAGCTGGAAGTCAAAGCATCTGGCCTCTGCTTCAGGCAAGCACAGCCTTTCCCTTGAACACTTTTTGTATAAGCCAGTCTATTAATTTGTGCGTGTGTGGGAGCTGTGTGTGCATGTGTACATGTGCATGCAAGGGTTGACAAATGCGAGATACACTTTCTTTGGTCCACATATTGATGGAAAAGGAAAGGGGAAAGGAAGAGGAAAGGGGAAATGGAAGCTTTGGGAAGGGAAACCATCTACATGGTAGGTATTTCGGTGTACTAACCTATGTAATTTTTTCCAGCTGCTGTAATATTCTGATTGTCCACCAAAACAGAAAATACTGTAAGGTCCATAAATATATGGTGTTATGGCATTATGGTACTTTTTTTTTTTTTTAAACCTTTAAACAGTTCTTCACAATCAGCATGGTGAAATGCAGCATGACTCTGTGATGTAAGGAATGCCATGATTCATAATAATAACATGATATTTAGCTCTTATCTTGTGATCTTGATATCACAACACATTGCAAAAACCAATTAATTCTTTGTGTTTTCTTAGGTAGGTGCACTAACACCATCTGTGTTCAAGGAATAAATGTATTTTAAAAACAGTCACTCAGCTGAAACCAGCACTTACTACAAATAACTGTGTAGGTGTATCTGAGTTACCAAAATTTCTCTTATTCTTAGAAGAAAGAAAGAAGTATCCTAAGGGACCCTGTTTTGTGGGAAAACTGTGAATTAAGGTATTTTTCTTTCTGACATTGCAGAATTTAACTTAATGTAACTTACAGACAGAGAGCTACCTTAGATGAACACAAGCAGGACACAGCTTTATCTGCTTGATGGCCAGGACCACTCAAATTATGTACAATATAAGTAACTTGCTGAGATATTGCAACACAAGGCCTTTCTTTAGAGACTGGCATTCCCTGCTACAGCACTGACATCCACAAAAAACAATTCCAGGAATGGGGTACACACAGCTTCTCTGGCTAACCCGTTTTCAGTATTCTGCCATCCTCATGGTAAAGAATTTCTTCCTCATATTAATCAAAACCTGTCCTCTCTCAGTTTTGAAGCCATCCCCATCCCTCCTTTTCCTATCACTCCATATCCATGTAAACAGTCCCTCTCTGGTTTTCTTGTAGGTTCTTTTTAGGCACTGGATAGGGCTCTAATGTCTCCCTGGAGTCTTCTAGTCCCCAGGATGAACTCCAGCTCTCTCAGCCTGCCTCCAGAGCAGAGGGCTGCAATCCTCTGAGCACTTTTGTGCTGAGTTTGCACCTCTGGATTTGCTCCAGCAGGTCCATGTCCTTATGCTGGGGGGTCTAGAGCTGGACACCAGCTGGGCTCTCACCAGAGCAGAGCAGAGAGGGAGAATCACCTCCATCGACCCACACTACTTTGGAAGCAGCCCATGACCCAAACGGCTTTCTGGAGTTCACATTTCTGGGTCATTCTCATCTACCAGCACCCCCAAGACCTTCTCCTTAGGGCTGCTCTCAGTCCATTCTTCACTCACCCTGTATCTGTGCCCTTTTCAAGCAACTGAATTAAGGTTTTGTTCCAGCAGAACAGATTACAAATGGGCCTTTCCAGAAAGTTCCTTTGTTTTCATCTGCTTGCATGTTTGCCGAGGGTGAGAATTTCTAGCAAGTTTTAGCCCAGAAAGCACTAAACTAAATGGTACCCTAGCTGTCTGATAACAAATAGTAGAATGATCCTTCTCAGACTTAAAAATCTATAAAATTGTGCTGCTGTCAGGGATGAGCACATCCTTGTCCTGAGTTAGGGAAGATGGAGAGGAGGGAGTCAGGAAGTCAGTGCATGTAGTGTGCTGTAGGGGTATTGTACCACAAAGTGGCACTAATGAGGGAGATGCAAGCCCTGGTCAGGGAGCCAGAATAAATCAGCCCCTATTTTATTATTGTATAACAACAGCACCATGTTGGAAACATCACCCTTATTATAATGTCATAGATATGGCTCTGTTGTTTTGCATAATGCTTTACCATGGATTTCATTGAAAAGTCTCTTGAAGAAATTACAGTTATATAAATTCTGCAGCTTTTTCTTTTTTTCTATGTTGTGGTTTCACACAGTGTTCCCAGGCAGATGTAGAAACAGCATAAAAATAAACAAGGCCTTAACATTAGTGCTTCAGTGCAAAAGCAGAAGGCATCTATTAGATCTGTGCTTGGCTGCTGGGGATCAGGAGTACAAAGGCCTTGGTTGAGGTTTCTGATTTAGGCAAGACAGTTTAGCCCTTCACAATAGAAGTTCAGTGTCTGCCAAACACAGATATCCTTGATATTAACCTAAAATGAATACCTGCATGACAAAGTACTGCTTAGTCAGAGTGAGTGGTGAAGAACCATGCTTTAAATTACACTCAAGAGATGAGACAGAGGAGGAGTAAGAATAACAGCGACAAAGCTTGACCCACAATTGTTATCACATGGGCACCCTCAAAGAGCTGTTGTTGAGGTTAACAAATTAAAGCTTGCAGAAGTCCTTGAACAAAAAGGCTGCAGAAGTGGAAATGACTGTTATTGCTTGAATCAATACGCGGTGACAACACAGGACAACACAGATGTCATCCTTTCTGAGTTCATATTTCCCAGAAGTTGCTCTTTCTGGCATTTAATATCTATGCATATATAGAGAAGCACGCATTTATACTGGCAATCACAGCTTTGGATTCCTGAATTATTACCACACCTCTGCTTTCTGGATGGCAGATTTTGACCTAGCACTTCTGAAGTTACGTGGTAAAAATCTTATTTATAATGCTCTTTCTTAGGGTCTGCAGGATATCTGATCTATTGGTGTAATTAGTCAGAAATGTTTTCAAAGACATTTTAATTTTGATTAACTGATTCAATTTTCCAGAAAATGTTACCACTGAGGCAGTCAGTGATAAGGCAGTGAATGACAGTCTAACTTGTATCCTTAAATAGGATGACCCACGTTGACAGATATTCCTCAGGGTAGAAGTATAGAGGCACCCTCCATGCAGTTTACTTATAAAATATCCCATTGCTAGCCTGCTCTTCCTTTGCACTTCCCTTAGCCTCTTTCATGGTCACCATTAAAGAAGCAAGACAGGCAAGTAGAATCCCTCATCTGAATCAGTGCTGGAACTCTCATATTTTGTATTCTTCATAGGAGGTTTTTAGATACTCATCGCCTATGTGTGGTTCATTTCAGGTAAGTGGTCAAACTTTTATGATTGCTCTTGTAATATCCACAGTGTGTTGGTGTAACCTTGTTGTGATGGTTGAATGGTTTGAGCTGCAAAAAAACCCAGGCATAAAGTAAGAAAAAGCAAGTTGGCTTTCAAGCCTTAATACATGTGAAGCCCAACAGAGCAGAGATAAGGGCTGTCACGATCACTTTGATATTGACATTTCTCACCATAAATCCACAGAAGACACATACTCCTGCCAGCACTAAGTACACCACTGGGTGTTAAGAAACACTTTTGTTGCTACTTATTCTCAAATGGGACAAAGATGGGAAGAGGCAAAACACTTATATTTGTGCAAAAGCTATTTCCAAGCCTTTCTTATCTCAACTCTAACTGTTAAAATGTGAAAATGCCCTTGTTTATATTTGTAGCCCTCAACAAACTCTAAATATTTGTGTTAGACCTTATAAAAGAAAGATGGTTGCAAACACTTAGGAATAATTGCTTAATAACAGTTTTAAAGTCAAGTTACTTGCTTTGGTAAAAAGAGTAAATGGCAGACCCAACTCTTCCTCAAGCAAAATGGTGCAGTTCAGAATAATAATTATTTCTACTACTGCATAATTTAAATTCTACACATTGCTTTCAGATATAAATCTCCAACTGAGTTTGGAAATTTGGATATAACTCAGTTTTTCAATTTTTTTTAAAAGCAACTTCTAAACAGTACTGCATACCCATTAAAATTCTAATAATATTATAACATCCATACAAGAAACAGATATGTGGCAAGTATATGCAGGTATAGATAAATTGGGAAGGTATCCTAAGTGTATCAGATGCAGAATTTGGTCCCAGGTGAATGGATGCCTTTGGTTAAACTGGAGCGTGATTATTGTGGTGCATTTTACCATAGCATTGGCTAAAACTTGTCTGTGAGAGCTTAAGGAAAATGTAGACAGCTTAGACAGCGTAGGAAGGGAAAGTTGAAAACCAATGCAAAACTGAGAGTATTTATTTTAAAACAAAGAACAAGTTCTTGTCTGGTATGGAAACCAAAGAATACTTTTTCCTCTTTGTGTTTTTTCAAGATAATCCTATTTAAGTTTAACAACCTCAAGGGCTGCGGGTGGTACCTGGGTTGGTTACTGCTCTTTTTACTCTGGGACCCGACCAACTGAGCCGTAAGCAAGCATGAACAACGATGGCTCTAAGCAAATTCTTCTCCATACACGCATGTGCACATGCCATTGTACATAGATGGAGCACATGGAGACAGAAACAAGAAATTTAATTACATGGGAGCTTCGTTCTAAGCAACATTCATTATTGCTCAGACTGCAATAATCACTGTTGACCCAGATTTGCTCCATCCGTGACCATCCAAATACATATGTAGAAAAATAAATATGCATCTACACATATGGATATACAAATATATAAAAACAATTTATATATATTTATTTTTTCTCTCTCTGTCTCTCTCTCTCTATATATATAAGGAAGAAAAATATAAGCAAAAGATATGGAAACTGCAGTATAACCTTATCTCACAGATTTCATGGCTAATTTTCATATGCTTGGAAGACAAATGCATTTCTTTCTGGGAAAAAGTATTAAAATGCATTGATCGTTCACGAAGATACCTGATGACAATTTGAAATACAGATAAATTATAATTTCTTCTCTCATTAACAAACTATAAACTGTCAGCATCTATGGACGCTGAATTTGTTATTAAACTTTGCCAAGATAGATGCTGCTAATAAGAAGATGTTTTTCTTACTACTGTTATCTAAAGACAAACTGATTTAGAGTTTTCTTTTCAGTGCTTATGCTTTTCTCTAAGAATTAAATTTACACTTGAAAAAAACCCCTATTTCCATGGATTTAAAATATTAATTTGATTAATGAGTGGTAATTGTATGATTAATAGAAATAAGCAATTAATAAAACTAGTGTTACAGTTTTGAAACCATAAGACAAATTAAAACACCCAGATTTTTTCAGGGTTTTTTGGGTTTGGTTCATTGATTTTTTAATTTATAAAAAAAGCCCCAGACAATAAAACAAAGGAACAGGAACTCAGTGTGGTTAATATATTATAATCAAACTAAGTAGAATTAATATAACTTTTAAAGAAAAGAAAGCTTCAAGACATTTACCCTATTCCTCAAATTTGGAAATCTGCTTACATATTTATTTATATGAGTGATTACCTCAAACAATTGTGATGTCCAGCCTTAGTCTTACATCTGTACAGTCATTTGTTGAAAGTAAAGCAAGAACTATGCTGGTGAAGTAGTAATGTGCTCAGGCCTAATGCTTTCTTAGGGATTCATTAGTAATCAAGTTATTTCACGAATTAGTGAAAGGGCCCACTTTCTATCTGGGCAGTCAAAATATATATTTGACCAAAGAGAATGGCATTTCTACTTGTCTGGTTCTTTTCCATTATAATAGGCAAAAGTCCCAGCTTTGTGCCAAACGACATACTGAAAAGGAGTGTGTTACCTTGGTATAACAGACCAAGGGATAATGAAGAAATATATCTTTATATATGTGTCTATATATATGCTCTCTGCAGGTGGATTGGCCTAATAATAATATAATAAATAAAGGTCCCTTCCAACTGCAATTATTCTATAATTCTATGATATACGTTCCTATATCACACATTCAGACAAGTAACTATGTGATTAGTGATCTTTGCCTGGTGGGGGTGCCAACTCGTTGACATGACACGCAAACTCACCTGAAATGAAGATCATTGTAGACTCATTTGTAAAGCACAGTCCTCCTGCCACCAGCTGTTCGTCAACGGAACTGCACTGGAGGTCTTGGTGTGAGGTCCTGGAGCTGAACAGAGAGATGGTGCAAAGATCTTATTTCTTTACCACTGACAGTAGTCACACTTAGAAGACAGAGCAGGCTGAATATCATGCCATTGAGTGGAAGAACTACTTTGGTCTGGAAGTTTGCCACAATTCTTTTATCTCCAGTCTTTCCTTGAAATGCTGAGGTGAAGCGACAAGTCACAGACCAGAGTTCTGAAAAACAGATTATTTTGACTACAGGGAAATTTTTCTTTGTGTTTTTCTTCCCCTCTCATCCTTCATTGTCAGTGAGAATTGTAAACTGATGATATTTCATCTCATATTCTGACAGTGTAAGGGCGTGGCACAGCATGCTTAATAAATATTTTGTTTTACGCAAAAATGCAAAGTCTCATGCCTTAAGAATATTAAATCAAGACAACATAATCCAATAAACCAGGTTGCTGTGTCATAGCACAACCTGGGTTATACTTAAGAAGTAAAATAGGCCATTTTATTTTGGAAAGCTAACAAAAAATGAAATAATATCTAGAAGATTTCAGAATTATTATCTTCTCCTTTATAATGTCATATTTAAATCAAATTGCCACTTCCCTCTGAAATCACAAGGCTCAGTTCTTTTTTTAATGTAAGAGGGACCAGGACAGAAAAAGAACAAGGTCTGAGTGCACCTGTGAGTATAAGCATCTATGAGTTCATGTGTTTGGGAGACTGAGGGAAAGAGAGGGAACAACAGAAGGAAAGAGGGAAGGAGGCAGATTTAATGAAAAATTTGGATTACAACAATGTTTCTCAATAATAACTCCAGCCCTCAAAGCAAATTACATTTCTTTTGCAACATTGAAAAGCTTAATATTAGTTCTGACACTTTAAAATATGCCCGCATGGCTGTGCCACACTCAGGCTGCCAGCTTCGAAACAACTTCAAAGCCAAAGCAGGGGTATAAGATTTAAAGAGAGCAGTCTAATTCTGAGCACAGGCTCAGTAAAGCATGTAGACAAATTCCTGGAAATGAAAATGGGCTAGAGTTTAAATAAATATGTTCTATCCCTCACCATCCCTTCCCTCTTACACATATTCCTTGCTGTAAATATTATCTGGAATTTCCTGCCCCTGAAGTCCTGGTAAAATCCACCAGGCTGGGATGGAAGAACATATATCAAATACTGTTTGCACATGGGTCATTAAAAGGCAGTGCTTGAGATTCGGGGACTGAGAATTTTAATTTCCTCTCTCCTTATTTCTCTGGGATATATTCTTAATTGACACACTCTCAACAGATCTAAAACAAACAAAAAAACCCTTAATTGTGACAGGGTGTATTATCTCTTTATCTCATCAACTATCAAGATGACATGAGGTAGGTAAATTTGATTGTTTTCTTTCACAGATGAAAAATAAAAAATAAATAAATTTAAAAAAAAGGTCTAAGAAATGGTAGGGTCACATTTTGCAGAGGGACTTGGTAAAGTTTGCCTGGCAGCAAAAACGTCATTTATAGTGATGAGCTTCATTTTACTGATTTTGAGAGGGCACTGACAATTTTCCTAGAGTTAGACTGGTATTCACAGCACCCAGGATGCCCGGTATGTGTCAAAGGAGAAATTAATTTTTCGAACTCTGTTGTTTTTTTCAAGACAGAATAATTTGCTTGCCAGTGTTCCTCTGTAAACCCAGTAACTTCTGTTAAAAGATGATGTTTCAGATTATGAGCAGAAGTAATGTTTTACTCCTCCTCATTCTGAAATAAATTAATAGCTTTCAAAACTCAGGGATCTTCACAAAACACTTGGGTTTAGCTTTTTCAGCCAGGGTTCAACAGGCCCATGCAATCCAAGGTGACTACGTTGTATAATTTCCGGATTCCTCCTGTGAAGCACCTTCCACGTGCCTGTAGTACAGATACTAAAGGTGACAAACTTGTAATCTGATCCTTTTGGAAGATGATGAAATTTAATCTTAAACAACAAATAAATCACTCCATTTTATGTTGGCAGTGTCCCAGACAGAGCCAAAGTCATAAGAGAAATTCCTGTATTTCTCCCTAAGATGATGAACTTAATTTTTAGTTGTTGATATATAGCTAGGAACTGGTAGTTGGATGGTCTGTTCCTATTTTTTTTTTTTTTTTTTACTGCAAATATCTTGTCCGAGCTGATGAATGCTAATAAGAAAGAGATTAAAACGACCAGTTACACAAAAAAACTCACTGAGCAAGTATTCTAAATTTAGGGATATATTAAAGAGCAAAATTTGTTACATATTCTTAGAAAATCACATAAACAGAGTTAATACAAAATATTTGTGAATAAAAAAGGGAAATAATTAAATTTTTGTGAATCAGGTTGTTAACTATAAATAGTTAGCTTTGCTTAATAACTTCATATACAGATTTTCAGAGTAGATAATAAGAAGAACAAATAAAAATTAGGCTTTCTAAATCATATGGCAAATTTTAGAGATGTGTATGGCCTGCACACTCTTTATATGAAATCCAATCAGTATAACTGAAAAATCATGAGGTGTACTTTTGAAGTGAAGAGGGGATGATTTCACACCTTTGTAATTTATTGGATTGAATGGAGTATATGCCTGATGTGCATGTACCACATCAGTGCTTAACAGCAAAAGTGAAGGGGGTATTTTTTTGAATTTTTTTTCCTCCTCAGGGTTAATTAGTAGTATGAAAGTAAGAGACTAAATAGAATAGATCAGATTTCACCTCTTAGTTTCTTTTAATTTGGGAGAACTCTTACTCTATTCCTGTATAAAAAAATATACAGACGGGTTTAGTGTCAGGATTCATCTAATCTAACCTCAGCTATTTAAAACTTTCATATCTAAGTCAGAGACAGTTGTTTAAAACCCTGCCTGTAATCAGCCAAGAGAAATGCACAACTAGCAGCAATGTATTTGTTGTAGGCCTTTCTCTTACAATGGGATAAATGATATCCAGATATTACCCATTTTCCTGTATTAATCATAAGAAATTGTTAATGACACCATCTATGGTGCAGACTCACAAGTTTAGATTGAGGTCGATAAATCACATCATTGGTTACTCTCTGAAAGAAGCTGAGAACTTTTAATATTAAATGCAACTTTTGTGAAAAAAATCAACAAGTTCATTTAAATCTACATTCATTTGGGAGCTTGTACTGCTTTTTCCCATAGCACAGAGCCCTTTCAGGCAATGGATCTAAAGTTGTCCAGTGGGAGAAGTAAAAGTTTGTTTCATTCCAAAATGTTCCTTTAGCACCCCAAGTTCTTCCTGATCACAGTCACACATAGAATGAAATGTTGAATTTGGTTCCACTGTTGATCATGCCTTTCCTAACATCCTTCTTTTCTTATATGGCTATATCTCTGTGAGATATATCATTAGGCTCACTTCCATTTTATTTACATCTGCTTGTTCAAATTTACAGCTTCACACAGAGAGTGACATTTTAGGATATGAATGATTTGTGTTTAGCAAGTTAATGTTCTGCAGTGGATGAAATTTCTGATCAGGAGTTGTACAAAACAAGCACATATAGCTGCAAAATGTGCCATTGTGTGTTACAGCTGAGGTGCTGGCTTTATTTTTGGTCTATTCTTGAAGCACTCAAATGCTTTTCAACATGTCCATCCGTGGGGATCCGTGCAAGCAGGTTCTCAGATTCTGGGAGGAATGGTAAGGTCTCCAAATAAGAATAAAAATAGATATTACTCTTGATTCTTTATGATCTTTTCATACGCAGGCAATTAAGAAACACCAATTGTAAACTCTCAAAAAACTTGAGAAACAGGAGAGGAAAACTTACTGTATGCAAAGGTAATGTTACGTTACATCCTTTGTTAAGAGTTCACAAAATACTTCATATTTACAAAGAGTTCACTAAATACTTCATAATATGAATAACTCTGTCTTTGAGTCACATCTGACTGGTTAGTGAGTTGGACCAGAGGCAAGTGAGTTGTTGTGGAGGAGGTTGGATTACTTGCTGAAAGGGTGAATATGGGAGTGATGAGAAAGCCAACATGGTAATCTTTAGTGTCTTGCTCAGTGCTGAAATGTACTACTTTTCATTAAATGTTATTGTATGCTTCTAAGCCTCTTTGCACTAAGGGGCAAGAACCCCAAGATCAGTAAAGGTAGGGGGTTTTTTTGTTTGTTTTGGTTTGGTTGTGGTTTTTTCATTTTGGTTTGGTTTGGGGTTTTGTTTGTTTCCTTGTTTGTTTTGTCCCAGCAATACTACTGAGGTGAATTAGGCCACAGGATCAATAGCATGCAGATGCCTAGTGGAAGGTGTCCCTACCCGTGCAGAGAGGTTGGAACTAGATGATCTCTAAAGTCCTTTCCACCCCAAATCGTTCTAAGGTGATTCCGTGATTTAGAACGGATCCAGCCCTTCTGAAAGCTCTTTTCCCCTTGCATAGCAGCAAGACAGTCTTGCCAAGCTGGATTTCAAAGCACCCAAGAATTAAATCTAGATCTCCTTGCACACTCATTCTTATGTTATCTGAGTAATGGAAACACACTGTGGTTACCTAGATCTAGTGCTGCAGAAATTCAGACCAGAAAGAAACAATATTTTCACTGGAAGAATAATTAACCACTGAACCAACTTCCTTAGGGTTTTGGTAGGCTCACTAATGCTAGAAATGTTTAAATCAAAGTATTCTAAGAGATATGTTCTAGTTCAAAGAGCATTAATTCAGGGAAGTCCTATGACTTCTCTTATGAGAGAGGTCAGATGAGATGTTCACAATGGTCCCTTCTGGTTTCATAATCTATGAAGCCACGAATCTATATGAACCTTTTTCAAGAAATAAAGATGATGGTAACTATCTATAAATACTTGATAACATGAAATTGCTGGAGGAACTATTTAAGGTGGTTAATGATGGTATTATAGGGAATAATGTCCTCAAACTGAAAAGACCAAGGTAGAATATTTAAGAAAGACAGTATTTTCTAGAAGTGAGGTCAATTGCACAGTGGAGTAATTTGCAAAATGGAGTTCTATAAAAAGAGCTGTGCAAGAAGAGAGTGAATAAAGCATGTGATTAGTCTATGAAACACGTCTGTTTTAAAGCTGGGTAATTCAAAACTGAGTTGTTCAAGTGACTCCACCACTGTGCCTTATTTAGTGATTTTTACAAAAACAGGTATGCTTTCTTTTTATTTTTATCTCAATATTTTTATATTTTATTTTTTTTTAGAATTTAATAGAAAATGGTTTATCAGCTAATGCTTTCTCATTTGAAAGGGAAACTTCAGGAAGTAATTTTTCCACCTGGCATATGATAGATCTTAGGAGGGAAATGGTTAGTCCATGAAAAAAACAAGCTTTCCCCTTGTGTCTTTGTTGCTTTGCTCCTCAAAAGTGAAAACACTTCTCTCTGAGGCAGATACATAACAACAGTCAAGAGCACACCCTTTCACCTCAGTGCAAACTGACTCCAAAAGCTACATGGTGAATATGGAAGGGGCTGACATAATTTACAGCTGTGGTCATGTTTCCAGCAGTTCCTCTCATCTTTTTTTTTTTAATTTTTTGCATACCTGAGGTGGTTTGTCAGAGCTCTGCACACATTCCATGTCTAAAGGAGCCTCATTACTGGCCTGTGCAGAGACAAGTGAGGTGGAGAAGGATGACAAGGTCTGCATTAATTGCACAGCTATCTGTTGTTCCAGGGGCCATTCAAGCATATAATAACTTAAGTAGAGTTTCAGTGAGTTGGAAGTTGTTGCTTTTTGGAATGTTTAGGCAAGCTGATTTCTTATTATAGCACAGTTGGTATTTCTTTTTAAAGTCTTGACAGAAAGCTGTAGGTGGCCACATACCTTTTGTCCTGATAGCAATGAATTTTCAACATTCCATTAGTCAGGCAAGAAGTTGACTATATTGAAACTCTTGACAGAGGTTATCTCAGACAGCATGGTTCAGATGTGGATCTACCTGCAAATTCCTGTAAAGCATGGATGTGCACAGCTAGTGCTTGCTTTGGCCTATTAGTTAGGGATACTGGTAGCTGGAAAGTTTATCTCAGTACTCCTATTCAGATCCTTCTAAGTCTGGAGCATCTCATGATCTTGACCAAAAAATCTAACCATACCCTCAAGCTAATCCTCAATACATCTGGTGTCATTAGGCTGAGATCTGCACTGTCATCATTCTTACCAATTTTCTGTAATGGAAACTTTTCCCAAGTTACCTGAAGGTCTGAATTTGTGTATCTATGATTCTATTTTAAAAACATCCTTGATTTTAAATCAACTGTGCTACTTCTGCAGCTTTAGAAGTCACAAAAATTGATGGAATAAAGCAGAGAAATTTAGTAAAGCAAATACAATACATGGTAAAGTTAATTTCAAGTTTAGATTCAACTAAGTTGGGGGAAAACCTGGGAAGATATCATTTCTTAAAAATTTTGAGATGGTGGAGACTAGCTTCTAATACAACATCACTAGAAAGCAATTCTCTTTCTTATTGCTTTTACATTTGTCAGACTCAATCACAAGTCTAGATAGTTTTTCTGTCTATTCTAATCTTCAAATGAATCTGTGTTTGAACTCTAAATGAACTTGCTATCAGTAAGGATTCTAGCAATTACGTTTTGTTAGTAAGGCTGCCCAGAGAAAGAAAAATATATGAAAATATCAACATGGGAAAATTAATTTGACAGGCATGGAAGATGTTGGGCTTTAAACACATTTGAAAAATCAGTCCACTTCAAAATCTGTGTCACGGTATGCACTTTGTTAAACCTTGAGCCCCAAGGGTAAACTACAGTTTGGCCACTCTGCCTCAGACTTTTTTAGCACCAAGTTGGTAAAGGGAGCATCTGCTTTCGATGTGCTGAAGTTTTCTCTGCTTCTAGTGGACCATACAGCACTGCCTCAAGTTAGAACAACCTGTAGGTCACTCTGGTTTTGGTAGGAGACAGAGAGAAAACCATACAGAGGTACAATACAGTTGCTATTACTCTATGTGGAAAGCTATGATTAGAGATAGGGCACATCTACTTTTAAAACTGGTTTTGTAGATTCTGATCTTGTTTAGTATTTGTCATCTGCAATGCACAATCAAATATATGAAGGAAAACGTCACTGCCAAGTTTGAATCATTCACAGTATGAGATGGATCTTCCATTAAATGGTTTTTGATAGCAGTTAAAATGCACAAAATTATACTTCTAAGATTTAAAACCAGTTGACTATAATTTACATCTTATTAGTAAAGGAAAAAAAGTTATCCATTACCAAATGTAAAATTAAATGATCATTAAGATAATTACCCAGTTTGTTGTTCTCATAGAGTTTATTGTTTCAATTGTGTCTGTGCAAATTAGCAAAGACCTTAATTTGTGCAGAAATCAATAAATTCTTTTGTTGTTGTTTTCATTGTTGTTGTGATAATGCATGCGTGTATTTAAATTGTTTCAGTATAAAAGACTGTATTCAGAGTTTACTTTAGGTTCTTCCAGCAAAACACAGTACCTGAGCTCAGATGGATCAAGGATCCAAATTATTGGTCTAGCAAACATTCATGGCCTAAATTTGCTAGATGTTTTCATGTGGTTGAGGCCTGGCAGATCTTATTGCTGAGTTCTGTTGAAAAGCAGAATATATATACCTCATGCTTGAATCATAAGTTTACTGGCAAAATGAACATTTGTGGGTAGAAGTCTAAATGTTATACTATCTAGTGTAGAATTATACTGGTACATATTGATACTCCCAGTGTTCCTGCAAGAGTATGAGAAGTGTTTTGGCCCAAAAAATTCATCTGTCTTACCAAGACAAATCCAAAAAGGGGTTTTGATATTTAAATAGTGACTAATGGCGCCTAACTTTCAGGTGTCTTGATGGTACAACTCATAATGCTGTTTGTAGTTTTATCAGGCTGAGATTTGTATTGCCTTTCTTTGGCTAAATATTCCATACATTTACATCTGATTTTTTTTATTAAAAAATAAAAACTGAAAAAGACAAAAAGCAGTGAAAGAAAAGGACCTAGAATATGAACTCTCATATATTTTTAATGACTGCATTATGATGAGAGGAATCACCCTTAAAATGGACTATTTTCCTCCAGGGATTACAGAGGATTATTAGAATGATGAGCTTTGATGAAGACATCTGCATAGTAGACATCTGCATGTGAGCAAAGAAAGTACATCCTTGGAGTATATACATAATGCATAGAAATACTCACATCAGTTCCTGTGCTGCTCCCCTGGCAGGATAAAGACTTTAGAGAAAAGCAGTGAAAAAAGCCAGAACACCTTGAGTTTACTTTCAGACAAGGAAGGGAACTAACTTCATCTATCTGATTACAAGAGAGAAGATAAGTTTCCTAATTGTTGAGACATAGTAGTTAAAGAGATTTTCCCTTTTTCTTATTTCTTTTATTAATCATTAATAACTATTTGAATTTTGCCCTGTGTTGTGGTAAATTCCTATTTTACAGAGAGTGGCTTCTTCCTCTCCCTGAATAGCTACTGCGTAAAAATATCTAAACACTATATCCTAATGATTTCATTAAACCCCTCAACCCTCTCTGGGGTCCTCCAGGGTTGTTTTCTTTGTACACAGTGGTTACCATTACACTCTCTCCCCATTCCTAAGGGGTGAATAAGGTAAAGAGAAGAAGCCAAACAAGCAAGCAAATAAATAAATAATACCATGACACACACCCCCCAAAGCTGGATCATACAAGCTACAATAATTCATAAACAGGGGAGGAAAAGGATAAAAAACAACAGCAACAAAACACAATTCCCAAAACAGTTGGTACATAAAACAGCCCAGAGGCAATCTCTCTTGTAGCACACCAGACAAACACATAGGTATTTATGTGCAAAACAATTCAGTTTACTTTCCCTAATCCTCCCAGTTCCTCCCTCCCCTGACAAAAAACCCTGTAGTATTTATCACAGGAAAGCTGGTATTTTGCCTTGTCACTCATATAACCCTTGGATATCTACAGCCTTAAAAGAAGCCCAGGTATGCTTCCTTTTGATATTTGGTTGAGATGGGACAATAAGAGAGCTAAGGAGACAGGTAAAGATAAAATGACCTGTCAGAACAATGTAAGAGTTGAATTCATGCAACTAGACATACTTCAATTGTCTTCTACTAACATAAATAAAATAGGTTGAAGTGTCACATGCTACAAATAATTGCTAATCTTCACCCCTTATAAAGAAAATCTAATTAGGTAGATTATTTAGCTAGATTGATTAGCTAAGATGTACACAGTTGCTGGTACTGTATGTAAGACTGATAAATGGACCTCACTGGTTTTCATGCAGATATAAAGGGCTTTTTTACAGTTCCACGTTATGTGGAAAGTGTCCTAAACCCGTGTATTGGGTTTGTGTGGCAAGGTTTTGGTAGTGGGGAGCTACAGGGGTGACTTGTTTGAGAAGGTGGTGGACGCATCTCAATTCTATGGAGCCAATTCCAGCTGCCTCCAAGACAGTCCCAACACTGGCCAGGGCTGAACCCATCTGCGACGCTGGCAGCACCGCTGGGAGAACAGATATAAGGAGGGGGGAAAACAACATCTGTGAATAAAAGCAAGACTGTCCAAGCACAACAGCCCTGCAGACACCCAGGTCAGTGCAGAAGGAGGGGCAGGAGCAGCTCCAGGTGCAGGAGCAGAGGTTCCCCTGCAGCCCGTGGGGCAGCCCATGGTGGGGCAGCTGTGCCCCTGCAGCCCATGGAGGTCCAGGGGGGAGCAAAGATCCACTTGTGGGGGAGCCCATGCTGGAGCAGGGGAATGCTCAGAGGAGGCTGTGAGCCTGTGGGAAGATTATGCAGGAGCAGGGTCCTGGAAAGACTTGAGGCTCCATGAGAGGAGCCCACACCGGAGCAGGGGAAGAGTGGTTAGTAGTCATACGCCTGCAGATGAAGGAGTGGTAGGCACCACATGTGATGAACTGACTACAATCCATATTTCCTTTCCTTCTCCACTGCTGTGTGGGAGGAGGTAGAGGAAATCAGGAGTGAAAGGTGGGAATGGGGAAAGCTAGAAGGGAATAAAAAATGTTTATTCTGGCCATACTAGATCAATGTAACAAATCGGCAACAGTGCCTAGGAAGTGATTTTCAAAAGGAAGCAGAAATACTAGTCTGAAAACTAGTCCTAGAAAGGTTAAATAACCCTCAAGGATATTACATTTTATGGAAAATTGAGTCTTACCAACTTACCTGACCGAAATAGATTTCATCTGAAGGCTAGTGTAACAGGATGGAATACCGGAAAATTCACACTGGTATCATGATTTGAAACATGTGAACATCCCATATTATTAAGTCATTTATTAGCCATTAATAAATATATATGAAAGCCTCTGAATCACAGAACTGCTGATATTGGAAGGCACCTCTTGAGGCTGTATAGTTCTCCTTGCCCACCCAGATAGAGTCAGCCAGAACAGGTTGCTCTGGAAGACATAGCTTGGGCAGGCAAATCTTGACATGAGGAAACTTAACATGAGAACACTTACCAATTCCTTTCCTCGTATTTTCTGGGGTGTTCCTCAGCAAATTTCTGCTTAAATTCACTAGGAATGATGTTGCCTGGAAGAGCTGACAGTGATCATTTTAACCACACAATGTCAAAAGAAAGCACAGAATTAATTATCAGGTTCCCAGCCCTGGACCAGAAATTTGGAAAGGAGACAGTGAACATCAGAGTAAACACTGAAAATGAAAATTTTGAAATTTGGCTCTTGGCGTACATCTTTTCACCATGTTTCTCCATCAGCTACTAATTTTCCCTGCTGCAGTTGTGGTAAAGGAAACAGCAATTATTGCGACTCTGTTGTAAAATTACTGAGGCCATGTTCTTCATTATATGATTAGAATTATTCGTCCAGCTTCACAATTAATTACTCCACATGGTTAGATGAAATTATTTAATACTGCTTCAGTGCATCAAGGACTAACAGGGTTTTAGCTGTGATAAACACCATACACAAACATGCAAGATAAAAGTACTTGCATCAGAGAGTTAATAGCCTAAATAGGGAGGAAAGATAGAGGACTGAAAGGTAGCTAAGCACATGGGAAGATGAGATGACATGCCCAAGACCAGAGAGTAGACTAGAAATACAGTTGGCAGTAGAAATCAGATTTCAAGGTTTCATACTCAATACCATCAGCAAGGCTATCTTTATGTTAAACGGCCTCTGGTATGGAAATCTCCATGAGCTCTAATTCTCATGAACTCTTGTAAGTCTATCTAATGCAGACTTTCCTAATTAAAAGTAAAAAACTACTAAGCTGAACAAAAAGGAAATGAATTTCCAGATTATCTGTTGTAGAAAGTAACACTAGCATCAAAACTTTGAAAGGAATTAAAGGTGAAAGTGAACAAAACATTAGGAGCGAAGGGTTACTTGATGATACATGTTTGCAGTAATGTGGCAACTATGACTAAACTTAGAATGTTTTTCATGTACAGGAGTTAAAAATTGTTATTCAAAGTTAACCGTATTTGGTTTTTTGGTTGGTTGGGGTTTTTTTTGTTTGTTTGTTTTGTTGGGGTTTTTTTTAAGGACTTTTTTTCATGATACATGTTTGTCTTGGACTCTTGCAGAATAACTTTTTTAGCCATATACTACATAATTACAAATGTAGTTCATCTTTGACTTAAATCACAACAACATAAGCAGTTAGGTGAGTACTGAGGTTGTGGTTAAGATATCAAGGAACCTTTTCAACCAGCTAATACATGTCACACGGGTTTATTTAACTCTGTATTTTTACTGTTTCTGCCTTGAATGCTCTAATGCTGTACAAATAAAATAAAGATATGCTGAAAAGAAAGCTATCATTTTCAGTAGCTGTGAAACACCTGGCAATATGCAAGGTGCATAAAACTGAGAAAAGTATTTGCTATGTTCCTACACATCTATAACATACCATCTTCTACAAATCTGAGAGATTTCTTGATGAAGGAATGCAAAAGTTAAAGCAAAATATGTGGAAGTTATCTGTAATATCTCTGCTTGGGGTTGGAGTTCCACTGGAATATTCTTCACTCAAGGCCTCTGAAAAATTATAAGTCTTACAGCAATTGACAAGTGAACGTTTTGGTCCATGTTAGAAGAGGTAATTCTCCCTGCTTTTAAGTCTGATGAGTTAATCATTAGAAGGCTTTTTTTGCTTTTGTACTCATGCCTATGAGGAAGAACTGGGAAAAGAATAGCAGAAGATATTTGTTGAACCAATTATTTCTGAATAATCTAATTTCTTGTTTACTATTGTGTACTCTAATTTAAAAAGTATTTGAAAAAATGTGGTGATCTTAATATCTCTTCTAAATATGTAGTCTGATAGTGATGGCTCATTTTTGTAAAGTGCTATGTTTTACATGATATACTGGGTAATGTGTACTGAAACATAATTATGAGACTTTATAATATTACAAAATAAAAAATCTATTAAAAATGTCAGTCGAGAAAATACAATCTGGAGATTAAAATTAAGTTGATGAAGAGGTAAATTCGATAGAATTGTAGTAAATAGGATGCGTGTGACTGTAAGCTAGTTACTGAATACTTCAGCATCCAAGATCATAGTTTACAAGAAACCAGTTAATACAATTGTCTTGTCTTACCTATTCTTTCTTCTCACCTGAACAGGATAGGAAATTCGTACTGCAACCTGTACACCTACTACCAGCAAAAAGTAAAACATCTACATATAAAATAAATATTCCTAGAGGTGAATAGATACACAGATATCTGAATAGGAAACATACTTCCTTGAGGCAGCTAAACTTCCAGGTACACTGTCTCTGTTGGGAGATTAATTACCTCTCACTGGTTGAAAATAATATAAACTTACAGCGTAAATTCAGCCTTTTAAAGTTAAACCTAATCAATCCTTGGAAGGGAATGTTATGGATATCCAGCATGAGAACTATACTACCTGCTTGTCAATAACCATACCATGAATTTTTATACCTGAGGTAGTTTTCTTGTCTCCTTTATAGCATAAGAGAACTGTTACCCCTAGAGAAAGATTTCCTGAGTATCATGCTTTGACAGATGCACAAATACATTAAATGAATCATCCTCTGGTGATATCACACCAGTGACTACAGAGAAATCTATATGAGATATTTTAAAGGGCTAGTATGGAAACAGATGAAGCACATTCTCTAAGTGCCTACTTTTTTGCCCTAGCTGAAAAGAGGAAATTGATGTCATCAGTGTAGAAATGCTGCATACAATTTGCATCCACTCGGGACACCTTAGTACTTCACCTGGACTTCGGTACTCTTACTTCTGAGGGCATAAGTCTCTTAGTGTCAGGAAAGGATTAGTCTACACTTTAGATTGCTAAGATGATAGACAGTGGTGCTCTGCAGTCCTGAATATGGAGAGAGGACTCAAGCTTTTCCTCCTGTTAGCATTTCTCAATGTTCTTTGTTTTTATTTGCTGACCATGAGTATTATCTGTTCAGTGGATAGCTACTATTAGTCCTTTTTTGTGAAATCTCTTTTTTTCTATTTGTATAGGTGAGGGCAATCAAGCCTATGAGAGCATTTTGTTCATTAAGTTACTTTGTCCAGGATTACTCAGTGTAGAACAAATAACAACTAACAAGGAAAGTGATAAACAAACAGACACACAGAGCTAACAAAAAGGTGATAACAGGGACAATAATGAAGACCTGAGTTCTTCAGCCACTGTCTGATGGGCTACTAAAGAAACTACTCAAACAGAACCCTGGAGAGGGTCAATCCAAAAAGGGAGATTCCCAAAATGAGTATTAGGAGGTGTCATAAGGGTCTAAAGAAACTGTGGAAAACTTGTTATGGAATGATTCATGGAAGTGTCAAAGTTAGGGAAAGGGGGATCTGAGGAGGCATGGGGGAAGAACTAATGTAGGAAAATAGAAAGGAGGGCGATAAAAGGAGCAGCTACATGCCAGCAAGCTGCCAGCTGTGTGCTTGTGTGATGGAGCCCTGTGCCTGATCACAGCAGTCTGCTCTACCTCCTTATTAAATTATTTTCTTGACCATTTACTCTTGTGTAGTTATTTGGGGTGGGTTTATTTGGTAGTTTTGTTGGTCTTGGTTGTTTTGTTTTGTTTTGTTTTTTCCTGTCATAAATACTACAAGATCAAAGTGCCAGAGGCTGACTAAGGATCTGAGGGTCACAGAGTCCATAGGCCTAAGTATTAAAATAAGGAGATCAGTGTGTAAGAGAGGTCTGGCTAACTGTGAAAGGGACTACTGGTCACAGGCTTCATAGGTCTGTATGTCAAATGGTGTGTAGGTGCATTATGTAGGTTAGAATGCAGGTGTATCTATGAGCGGCCTAAAACCAGCAACTAGAAATACATTTATTTTTCCCCAGTTAACCATTCCTGCACATGTGTGTATGTGTAAGTCTCTAGCTAAATTCCAGCTGAACAAACTGGTGCATAGGAAGGCACCTATATCTGCAAAGATTCACAGTCTGAGCCAGTGACAAATAAGGTGTGTGGGGTATTGCCATGGATATTAGGTAGAATGAGAGTTTGTGCTAATATTCAAGGTATCCCCGACAGTGGGGATGCTTGGGTGATTGCATGCATTTGTTCTTTAACTGACTTCAAGTTGGACCAACCAAGGAGTAGGAGGAAACTTGGGTGCTGGATGTACCTACACATGAGACAGACACTCATATTGGAAGAACTGTGACTATGAGTATTTGTGAAAGTAGAGACTGAGGGTGTGTCCGAACTTCAATCCAGATCCTGTGTCTGTGGGATACACCCTCACCCTTGCTGCTGTTCAGACCCGCAAAGGTTTAGGAGCTGCCTCTACTGGATGAGGAGAGAGAGATTTCCAGCTTTTGAATGTGTGGTGGGTGGGGATGCAACAGCCAGGAGTTGCTTGATGCATCGTCTTTCTCACATCCTTAAGTGTAGATGCAATACAAGCTCTTCCCTGAAACTTCACTACATTTTAGAGGACAAAAACTTGAGGCTAACCATTGTAATACTAAATTTTAGACGCTTCACTTTTTATTGTATACTTCCACATTGGTCTGTATGTTTTTGTATGTGTTCTATAAATTACATCTCCCTCCATCCCTTCCAAGTTCATTGGCAAAGGTGGAAAGACTACAAAAATATATTGTTAAAAAATAACAATAATAATAAAAATAATAATAAAAATCACATTTCTTCTCTCTCTGCAGCCTACAAGGCAGAAATTTTCAGCAAAATGTCACAGTGCCAAGAAGGCAGAAAATACCTCTCTCCTCATCACTCTCCTTTTCTGTTTGCTTCACCTTCATTTTGGGGCAGCCTCAGTTTCAGATATTTTAATTTTAAATAAAGTAGGCAAATTTGTATTTTGAGAGGAAAAGGATCATGTTTTTGTCAGATTTCCAGGCATGCTCTCTGACCTGAAAGCAATTTTGGCAAAGCAACTGCTTGTGAGCTGAGTGCTAAAATGTCTCTATCAAGACAAAGTTAGATCTAAATAGTCTCAAAAGCTTCTCAGGGGCAATCAGGAGGGCTTTGATACAAAATGAGAAACTAAAGGCTGAATGACCATGGACTAGAGGTATTTCAGTCCTCTGGTTTGAACTTGTGGTATCTAAATCCTGCCTTGGTGTCAATTTAGGAGCCTAAGTCACCCTGAGACTAACCTTTGAGTCCGAGGCTTCATCTAATTCTTGCTTACATCCCTTATCCAGGTTTTTCAGTGCTAGTTATCACCCTTGATAGAAGGCTCAGGGAACAGAGCTAGCACTGACTCATGGGATTTGTGAAATCCTTTTGGTTTGTGTGAAGTAGCATTGGCTCAATACAGTCTCTAAGCCTGAAAACCATAAACAGTATGGAAAACACTACGGAAAGCACTACAGACTTACTGTATCCACCTATTGTGGTTTAACACCAGCCAGCAACTCCATCCCACGGAGCTGCTTACTCATTTCCCCCTTGTGGGGATGAGGGAGAGTACTGGAAGAGTAAAAGTGAAAAAAACCTCCTGTGTTGAGTTAGAGGTTGTTTAACAGGTTTAACGAGTAAACAAAAAGGTAAACAAACAAAACCACGAAACAACAAACAAACACACAGACAAAACTGAGGTAAAGCAGAAGCCACACATACAGAGCAAAGGAATCCATTCGCTGATTCCATTGGGCAGACAGGTGCTCAGCCATCCCCAGGAGGGCAGGGTTCCATCCACTGTGTTAACAGTGATTTGGGAATACAAGCACTGTCACTCCAAACATCTACATGTTTCTTCCTTCTTCCCTCACCTTTATATGCTTGGCATGATGCTGTATGGTATGGAATAACCCTGTGGTCAGCTGGGGTCAGGTGTCCCAGCTGTGTCCCCTCCCATCCCCTTGTGCATCTGCAGCCCCCTTGCTGGTGAGGATGTGTGAGGAGCAGAAAACACCTCGGCTCTGTGCAAGCACTGCCCAGCAATAACAACAACATCTCTGTATTATCATCACTGCCTCCAGCAAAAATCCAAAACACGTCCCCATAACAGATACTGTGAAGAAGATTAACTATACCCCAGCCAAAACCAGCAGACTGCCATGCATTTGGAAAGCAAAAGTGATTCTGAAATGGTCTGAGGAGCAGACATTTCCCAAGGAAGTTTGCTGTCTTTTCTCTATGCCAACTGGTTAATGAATACAAAGCACATGTAATTCTTTATGGCTGTGTAAGTAGTTGTTTTTTTTTTTCACAAAGCACTTCATGACTTCTGTCCATGCAGTCGTTTCTCTTTAATGGTAAAATCAGTGGTTTTGTTCAAGATTTTGTGACTGATCTTTTTTACCAAGGGGATACCACATGTATACAACCAAACCTTGCCACCTCCTTTGCAACGTATCTCTGGTTTCCACCTTTTTATCCTGTACTGAAGAGTAGCTTAAGAAGAAGAGGTCAGTCCAGATTTCACAAATCAATATTTCACTTAGAAATACAGTCCTGGATCAGAAATGTAGTTGTATTCCAGCAAAGCAAGTCAGGGCTTTATCCTTCCCCCGTTGGAATTATATTCAGCAAAAAAATCATGAGTCAAGCTTCTGAGCCAGGATTTGGAGATACAAGCTACCTGGCATCAAGTAAGCCAATTTCCTTTGATTATAGAGTGAACTTGTGCTTAAAGGATCCTCTGACATGAGATTGTCATATCTTACTTCCCAGCTAGTATAGATGCCTTGGGAAAGGGTCCTGAACAGGGGATTTAATTAGGTCTTTACCAGTCTGAAAAAGAAGGGAGTATTAAGAAAATTAATAGAATTAAGTGCATTGCCTAAAAGTGTCACTTTTCAGTTTATGTCCCTTCAATTTCACCTATTCATAGCTCTGGAACAGTTAAATGTTTACTGACATTTCTGTGGTCAAATTTTACATAAAACACGTTATTATCATAAGGTCTGCTTTTCCAATACAGGCAAGTCACTTTCCTGTTCTCAGTGCTATGCTGCTTTCCAGAACTTTTTTCTAATTTTGAATTGCAGTTTGCAGCTGCTGCCTCTTTACCATGGATTGTAGTAATATACTGCAACAAATTAAATTTCAAATTAAATTTGAGACTGGAAAAGTACAGGGGGTTTTGCTGTTTTGCTCTGCTATACCTTGTTTTCCAATTCTGGGTGTTAGTTAAGCATTAAGTTTTGGTATCTGTTGATGAAAAAATAGGCACAGAGGATTGTATTCGGACTTATTTGGAGTTTATGGCCTTGCTTTCCTGAGTCTTACTCTCTTGAAGAGTTATTCCAACTTGGTTTTATAACCAAATAGAAACACAACACTCGTTACCTATCCTGACTACCTACCCCTCCTCACTACCTACCCCTCCTCTTTACAAGATACACAACAAGGAGTTATAGTATGATCCTGATGAAAAAGGCAAAAGAAACTTCAGATTTTTTACCTGAATTGCAGTCACACTGATGAACACTGAGTTCACTAACTCAGTTTAAGGAGGAGAAAAAGTGATGCTCCGGTTGAAGTGATAAGCCAATTCATGCTGTGAGAGTTGTTAACAAATTTCCATCTCACAGACTTCCAGGGATCCATGTCTGTAAGGAACTCAGATTATTTTCAAGACTTCAACTATTAAGTTATCAGGATTCTGTACAACTATAAATTCAAGATTTGTTTACCAGTCGCAAATACTGAACTGGATTACACAAAATATTTCCAAGCTCAGAGCAAAAGTAAAGCAAGATTTCACTGTTAAATTGGAATAAAAATATGGCCAGAATTTGCTTACTCCAACCAAGGTTAATCCTTAAGAAAGTTTCATTATTTGTTTGTTTTTCCTTTCTATAAATTCATCAGTCGATATGCCCTCTGATGTGTCTGGGTCTTTATGTACGGTTAGTTCTGAGTAAAGAAGAATCCAACAGCCACTAAAGAAATTAAGAAATCTGCCACAAGGTCAGCTGACATGTTTTTATTTTTCAGGACTTAGAAGTTAAAGCCATCTCTGCAAATGTTTAGAAATGCTCAGCTATTTTAAGTCATCATAATGTTTCTATAATAGAAATCTCTGATTAATTCCAGGACAGGTCTAAATGATGAAATAAATCCTCATATTTCTTTTAAAAAAAAGGCTTTTTTCAAATAGGTGAATTTTTTTAATGTCTACCTACTCTGGATATTATTAAAGGATAAGACATATTTTCATAATTTTCTGTGAAGGTTGTTTGGAGGTGAGGCACTAAATTGGGCAGAAATGCCTCTTGACGTATCGAAGTATTTATTCTCACTTACCTCTGTATATCTGCAGAAAGCACGGCTGTGCGCAATAAAACAGCAATATCCATGTAAAACTTAGAAAATTTTTTAGAAAATTTAGAAAATACAGAAAATTTTCAGTAACATCAAGCACTTTTCTTAGGAAGTTTTTAAAAAAAAGGTCTGTGGAAAGAGGACCTCGGTATATACATGTTCAGAGGTCCAACACATAACAGCGCTGCCACAAACTACTTAAGGGAAATAAAAGTAATACAGAAAAGCTCAGGAAATCCATAGGGTCCAATCCCAAATGCCACTGAATTCAGTGAAAATATTTCTATATATCTCATAATTTTAATTGAATTATTGAACTATATGAAGTTTAACATCAATTTTAGCTAACATCATACATATAGAACTGCACACTCCTGAGACACTTGGTTTAGCTCTGTCTCCAGTGAATGGAGACAGCTAAATGCTAAATTAGATGTCTAAGATATATGGAGTGAGACATCTTTTGGGAGAGCTCATCTTTCTGTTTTGACTTTAAATGGGGCACAAATAATAAGTTTTAACTAGACAGCTGGCATGTGGATGGCTAAAGCTGAGGCAAGGACAACGGTATCTGATAAATAAAAGATACAGGTGATATAATCAAGGGTTTACTTTAATTCTACTGCAGACTATTTGAAAGTATGTACAAACTGGGGACTCCCATTCCAGCTGTCCTTGCACTCATTTAGCAGTATATTCGCAAATTGGACACTGAGATTAATTTGAACTGTTGCAGGGAATGGGATCTACCTTGCCAGTACTGGATGTGATTTTGTCTAGAGTGCATATGTGAACTCCGAAAATTGTGAGAAACAAAACAAAGAAAAATCTGTAACCTGTTAAGAGGCCATCATGAGAGAAGTAACACAACAGTCATGCCAAACCCTGAAGCAGCAATAGATTTCTCTTTCACTTCCCCAGACAAGTCTTGCAGAAACACAGGAGATGGCATAGAAATTAAAGCACTTTTGAATGAACTAACACGCCTTGAGTCACTTCAGAGGACAGCCAGTGCAGCTTTGAAACACTCATCTCCAACTCTTCAGTTTCTCTCTTGTATCTTTTTCCTCCTATGCCCACACTTCATAATCGTGGATAAATACAGAGAGTTTAAAGAAAACCTTAATTGAAGGTGAATACCCAACAGTTAAATTCAAGAGCTCCCTTTGATAGAAAAAGCAAAAGACCCTTAGAGGTAAAACACATAACATTTTGATTAGTTTTCAGAGTTTGTTTGATGACAAAAAGGTAAATGCATTTCTCTTTAAACATCTCTTAATTTGTTGGCTATTCTTTTGAATGCCTTTAGCTTAGAAAAATCGTGTGAAGGATAAAGGCAACAGTGATACCTGGCATAATCTCAAAGTATGGGTGGAGTGTGCAGTGTGTAGTAGCTGCAATGAGAGCTGACCACATCACAGCCAAACGAGGAGTGATTCCAGTCAAATTTCACAGAAGTAAAATTAATTCAAAGAATATAAACTTCTGAAAAAAACACAGAATTAAGGCCATCTATGTCTTACCAAACTGAATTATACTACATTTTTGTAAAAACTCAAGAAAAATCAGTGATTGTAATCACTATAATACTATTTTCTGGTGATTTCTGAAGTGTTATTGTTTTTTAATCCATAATACTTAGAGACACGAATAACATCCTTAGCAGAACAAACAACAGTATATTTCTTAATAGATTAAACACTGTTTGCATCTGTAATAGAAATTTATTGGGAAATAATATTGACTTATACAGAATACTCCTACAGAAAATATTGGGCCCATGTAAGTGTGGGTGTTAGGAATGAATATGGAATTCAGAAAGTTAAATGAGAGAAAAAAAGGATGGGAAAACATTTAATATCCTTAACCAAAATTATATCTAGAGAGGATGAGTGTGAATAAGTAACATACTTGACATGCCCCTTAGAAAATTACAAGCTATTATTTGTGTATATTAGTTATTTAACTAATGCTTTGTGTTTAATACTTAACTTTTAAAAGGAATCAGAAGTATTCATTAATACTTTAGTGATACACAATGCTGAAAATGCCAGAAATAAAGAATTGTTTTTCTACTCCTGGCAGAGAGGACCAGAAAATGTCCTACAGCAAATGCAATGTTTTGACCCATGTAAAAAGTTCCATTACTGATCTGAAAGCCCAGAGCAGGGCCAAGGGCAGAAACTGATGTGACAGTACTCACACTCAGAATATTTACATCAGCACATAGTCAGGGGTTTTTGAGGTACTTTGTGCTCTCTGTCTGAGGATGACTTCACTAACTTTACTAATATTATTCTTCAAATGTTTCTCCACTACTTTGGCACACTGGTCTGGAAAGAACAGACCGAGCACTCTAATGGTACAGAATGGATGGAAGCTTTGGATCACCTTCCTGCACCCAACTTGTGATGGCAATGATTTTCTTCCATGGGAACATGATTTTGCTTTGCATAGAGGGACATGTAAATATGATTGGGTGAGTTAGAAGATGTAACCACTGGGGACCTTCACTCATTGCTAGAAGCAATCATTCTAATTCTGTTTATATTCCTGATGTACTATGATCATGGAACAGTGGAGTGCCTGTGAAAAAGATGGGGAGAGACTATTTACAAGGACATAGAGTGGCAGGGCAAGGAGGAATGGCTCCAAATTGAAAGAAAGTAGGTTTAGACTAGATATTAGGAAGAAACACTTTCCTGTAAGGATGGTGAGGCCCTGGCACTGGTTGCCCAGAGAAGCTGTGGCTGCCCCACCCCTGGAAGTGTTCAAGGCCAGCTTGAATGGGTGCCTGAGCAACCTGGTCTAGTGGAAGGTGTCCCATGGTAGAGGGGTCTGAACTATATGATCTTTAAGGTTCCTTCCAACCCAACCCATTCTAGGATTCTGTGATTTGCTGGAAGTACTCTGAGGATTTCCCCTTGGACTATGACATTAGTCCCTGGTCCTCAGGACAGATTTTGTTCAGATATATCTCTAAATTGATGCAGAATGTCTTGACCATGTCTAAAAATTAGCCATAGCTCTTTTCAGTCTGTTTGTCACATTTTCTCTCCTATTTCCATCTGGGAAAAATGCAGTAAAGTGTTCAGCACACATGCTCAAATTCCTGGTTCCTTAGGAAAGTCCAAGTATGAGTAAGATCTGAATACAGTTGAATACCTGAATGTAGGAAACAGTATCTAGTAATTATCTCAAGGAAAAATATTTATAATTATTTAAAGATGACCACCATCTTCATCATGTATACGTACCATATTAAATCTCAGTTTCTAATTCTGTAACGTAAAATCTAAACCAACATTATTTCAATTACAACTTTAAACTTTAAGTTTACAAATATAACAACTTTTTTAACTTAGTGATCCAATAAGATTATCTACTTCTACTGCCAGTGTTTAAACTTAGCTACTTTACTGAAAGAGCAAAGAACCCTTTGGAATCCTGGTTTTGATTTTTTAGATGAGAAAATGAGAGGGAGAAACACAACTGCAACCTGGTAAGTTGCTCAAGACATGCCCAGGACCAAAAAAAGAACAAAAACCAAAACCGCCACAAAACAACAACAACCAAAATAAAAACCAACCAAACAAACCCCAAACAAAACCCAAACCAAAACAAACCAAAACCAAACAAACAGATTTGTAAGAGTAACTCTAGAAAGTTCTTTTAAATATCTCTTATTCTGATTCACGATAAAGACTCTTCCTTGGCAGTTCTTTCACTCCTGTCATTTCAGTAGTAGACTGCTTTGACTGCTGCTTCCAGTAGGGTTCTACTTATTCTACTAGTGTGGGTGAATATTGATTCTGACTCCCAAGGACTGTATTTTGGGAGCCAAGTTTTGTTACAAAAGTATACAAATTTATAAAATGCATTAATTATTTAAATGTCCAGAGGACACTTTATATTTTGCCAGTCTAATATTTATTACTAAGAAAATTTATTTACAGTCATCCTACCACCTGAAAGTGAGCTTAACAAGCAATAATTGCACCTCTGGGACAATCTGTGACTCAAGAAGTTTTTTAGTATAGACTCAAGGCCTATTTTGGTCTTGTCCCTGAGTGAATGCAACATAAAAAAACCCAACGACTTTACATCAATTGATCCATAATTACAGGGGAAAGGAAAACAACCCAAAACAACGAACCAAATAAAACCCAGCACATTTTATTCTCTCAGTATCTGCATATTTAATAAACAGATTTTGTTTCCAGCATTGTTGCAGATTAAGCACCTAGCAGATAAACAGATTGTGTTTGTCATATTAACACCCTATTGAGGAGTGAAGGGTCCAGGTTGCTTTCCCTGCAGATTTATGAGCTTCTGGACGTCTTTTCCAGGTAAAAAATGGGATATTCAAATTGGTTAAGTGCTGTTTTCAAGAGTCCTGAATAAATGGGATGAGTTGGGCTGGTTGCTGTGGCATTTTTGTGCTGTTAAAGTGTCAGCAAGACAAAAATTAATTCAGAAACATACATTCCCCCCCTCTTTCAGAGGCTCCAGGTACCCAGTGTTACACATCTCTGTGTCCTATTCTCAGGATGGGAATATGGAAAGGAACTTCCTATAGATACTCTGAAGACAGACAGAAAGCTAAATTTCTGATCAACTCAAGAGTACAACAAGAGAGATTGTAGGCACTGACAGAGTCCAAGCTCTTAAATGACATGTTCCCTCATAAAATAAGTTCAGTAAAATTCTAGGTGTTTGATGATATGAACCCATGTTACAGGGTAAGTCAAACCCTTCCCACACAAATACAGAGTAAGCCAGCCCACCAGGGAAATTTTTTGACACAAATTTTGAGATTAGATAACTTTAGATGACACTTATAGGTATATAAAGCAGACACTTGAGAAACTTAAAAACCAGTAAAACTGTGATGCACTCATCCTGGAGCTTCTTTCTAATGTACCACAGGAAAACATGAAACAGAAGAAAACATGATAATAATGAATGAACTATGGAAGAGGAAATCTTCTGAGGCTCTGCTAGGCAGAACAATGAGGATCCTAGGGCTTGGCATGGACAAGATGTAAATCATGTGAAAAATAATTAATAACCCAGACTCCTCTCAGGCACAAGAGGTGCTCAAGGACTCATAAGACAAAACTAATTTTGGAAATTATAGTGCAGTTCCTTCTACATACTCACTGTCAAAACCAATGCTGGCTTTTGTCCTGTGCTGCTGCTGCTGCTGCTGCTACTGCTACTACTATTACTATTACTACTAGATAAGTAGAAACCTTAAAATTTTGGACTTCTTTTATTCATCAACAACTGTGATCTTTTTAGATTTTCTTAATTATTGTCACCATAAATAATTTTTCTGTCTTGACATCTACTTGGAAATTGTATCTGGTGTGTCTGCTCCATTCCACCCCTCTGAATATGCTTCTAGCTCCTTCTATACCAGTTCCAGCCTAAGTCCCTTGAGTAAACCTACAGGAACAAGGAATTGCTTGAAGTATTCCAAGTAAGATCTTATCAGTGCCCTGTACTATAATAATAAAAATTTAATTTCTGTCTGAAATAAAAAGAAAAATCTGATCCACTGCAGAACTATATTAGGGTCCACTTTTCATGGGTCCACTAGAGGTATCCCATACCAATCCTGAGATCAATATACATGAAAAGATCTCACCCATCCTTGCTACTTAAATGAACAGAAAGAACTCTTTCATTTCCATTTCTTCTTGTCACTGAAATATACTGTATTATAAAGATGTTTCAATTTTCAATGTCCACTTAAAAGGTTCAGATTAATGTGTGACTGCAAACTCTGGGGAAAATGAAATAAACAACCAACAAACAGCAACAACCAAAAAACCCCCAACTTGTCCTTACCTTCAGCCAAAATAGCATAAAAGGAAGAATAATATAAAAAATAATATTGATATAATGTACACCAGCTTTTCAAAATGTATTCTTCATCAGGCCAAGGTCATATCACAGGTACAAAATATATAGGCAACCAGAGCACTTTTCCTGTGCTGGGAGCTGAGATGTGTCATTTAATCTTTATCTATCATTTAATAATAATGTCAGAGTCCTACAGCCACTGCCTGCATCTTTGTTATGCAAGGTTTTCAATGCAAAGGTTTGTCTGATCTGTTTTTAAGAATCAGAAACATTATGTATTTCATGCTAGGTGTAGACTTTCATGGTGTTGCTATGTAGAAACCTGAACTACAACAGAAATAACAACTGGGAACTGTGTAAAAACTGAATGTAGAAATTAAGCTGAAATGAAAGGACTTATTTTCTGTTTGCAGAAAATAAGTGAATTGTTTTGAGACCAAGGTAATAAATGGAAAGACGTTCTTTCAAATATTTCTAATGAGTGGAATTTAATGAAGATTTTGTTTGAAAAGTGTGACCTGAAAGAGAAGAGAAAGAAAAAAAAATCTCATTTTAAAGTTTGAGTTATAACATCATCTCTGGAGGTGGGTAAGGTGCTGGCCTCTTGACTCCAGTCATTACACAAAGGGGAGAGAGAAAAGCCAACTACTGACTGAGAGCAGGAAATATGATGGCCCTCCTACGGAGTAAGAAAGACTAAGAGGATTGTGTGATCAGACAGCCCCTAGGAAGCTGCTTTTAGAACTGTCTACACAAAATTAAAAAGATTTTCAAAAAATACAGAGGAAAAAAACCCACCACCCTGTTACTGTCTTGACAAACCTTAAAAAGTATGTATATGCTCCATGCAGAGAGCAGCCTTGGAAGCAAATGCTTCTCCTTCAGTAATGGGTCACAGCTGGCTTCAGAAATGGACTGAAAGCCTCAAGTCTGGCATGACCGAGCATTTACACAGCTTAAGCAGAGGCATTTGACACTAGAGATGGCAAACTTGGATGGATTAAATGCACACTTTGAATACAGCAACAGCAACAAAATAATCTATGAGAGAGAACAAGTGAAACCTGTTTGATGGGTAAAGCAGGACTGTATGAAAACCTTAATCTAAGCAATGAGGGGAATGCAAATTTGAGGGCAGATGTAACGTGCAGAAATAAAAATCCCATGTGTCAGTCTTGGCCTAAATCTTTTTCTGCACAGAATTTCTTGTTGCCAATCCACAGTAAATAGATGAGAAAGATGTGCTGTAAAGAGTTAGGATAACAAGGTGTTTGCTAGAGAGCAGTTCTAAAGTTTAGTAGCAAGAGTTCAATTGGTATTAGTAAGCTTTGGGTTAGGATACAGATTCTCATCTTTAAAAGTCTTGTACTCTGGGGAAATTCACAACAAGAAGAGGAGGATCATTTTCACTAAACTTCTTTAAAGACCCTATCCAGCTTTTGCTGAAAGAAAGTGGTGTGAAGAAATCAGATAATTTGACTTGCAGTAGAACTTACAATGTTAAATAATATTTACAGTCATTATTAATTTCTCTCATAGTATTAAACACTGCACAATTTCCAACCTGAAAGAAAAATTTTCATGTAACTTTAACTGTAAAAGTAGGATGATGAAAAATACTTGAATTCAAGAAATGATGGAAACTTAACTTCACATGGACATGGTGTGAAAGTAGTATCTTTTTTTGATTTTAATGTAGCACTAGTTACTTAATTTGACTTCATATGAAGAATAGGAAGCTCTCTTGAATGTGCCCATAGCCTTTGGGACAAAAGTGATCTCCACTACCGCGGCAACATTCACAGATTTCAAAATGGTACAGAATTGGTTTGAAATATTCATATTCAATCTGTAAATTGGTGTGCCCACCACAAAGACGACTTTCTCTAATATATGTTTTGCCATTGCTTTGTAACTAACTATTTCTATGTAAGCAGCAAATAAAACCTCTAATAGAGATGGAGACCCCAGGCGAACAAGGCACTTCACAAATGTCTAATGAGTGATTATCTCAGACCTGAACAATTTATCATCCAAAAAAAAGAAAAAATCAAAGTTTCAGAAATTTTCCACAGCAGAAAACTAGAAGGATCATTCCCCATAATTTTTGAGCCTTTTATGAAATGTGTAGAAACTGGTTTGATCATTCTCACCTGCTTATTAATAATAGCAGGAAACAACTATGGACTGGAAGTGATGAATGCTAAATATTGACATTTGTTTCATTTGTTACCTAAATGTTTCACCATGACAGATTGTTGCTTACCTTAAATACTCTTAAGTCTGGTCCCAAATTAGAGAATTTCAGGGGAAAAAGAAAAAAAGCAACAAAACCCCCCAAATATTTTACTTGAAGTAAAGTTTATCTGAAATAAGATAAAATTCCTCCCTCCCTCCCTCCCTCCCTCCCTTCCTTCCTTCCTTCCTTTATTCCCTCCTTCCTTCCTTCCTTCCTTCCTTCCTTCCTTCCTTCCTTCCTTCCTTCCTTCCTTCCTTCCTTCCTTCCT
>JAWWMA010000100.1:64986744-65022153 GCA_035041425.1 Mionectes olivaceus | reverse complement strand
CTCTTTCTCTTTCTCTTTCTCTTTCTCTTTCTCTTTCTCTTTCTCTTTCTCTTTCTCTTTCTCTTTCTCTTTCTCTTCCTCTTCCTCTTCCTCTTCTTCCTCTTCCTCTTTCTTTCCCCATTAACTCCCATCCAAATGCATACCTTTGCCTCTTCTGCTCTCCTGCAGTGACAGGAAACTGAAGAAAATTGATGCACTAACAGTTCTAATATGACATTCGAAAAGTGACTTTTTGATTTTCAATTAACCTTGCACAAAGAGGAAATATTGAAATTCAGCCCTTTGTTCTTGGCTGTGTACGTTAGCTGGGCTAGTGTTGGTAGGAGTGAGTAGGAGGGGTTGGGTTGGGGAGGGGGAAACTGGCACCTCATTCAAGCACTCCACTGCTATTTGCACAAAACGAGACAAGACTACCCTGCAATAATTACTCTCTGAAGGGGGAAACAGGTAGGAGAGAGAGTGCTCTTGTCATTTGTTTGACTTAATTGTATGCTTTTATGAGCCGTCTGGCTGGAAGGATTAAAGTTACTTTTAATAACACTTCCTTTCAAAAGAATTTGATTTGAGATTTCCCAGCAGGGCTGCCTACCAAGCAGCAGGACCCTTTTCTTCCTTCCAGACCCCTGTTCCTTCAGCATTCTCACATCCTCCCCCCTCCTCTTCCCCCCCACCTCCGTGAACACCAACATTGTTCTATTTGTCTAAGAAGCCAGGTTGGATAACGTTGTATGAAGTCAAATTTATATATTCACATAAATAAAAAAGTAAATAAATAAGGCTAAGAAAAAATATACGTAAGAACAGCCTTTCCTAAGATGCTGGGCATGAGGAAAGTGAGGCATCATCAAATAATCTGGTTTTCCTTCAGTTAGCTTGGAGAAGATGTTCATTACATATCTACAGAGCAGACTACAGAGTAGATCAAGTGTATTTGTACAAAACACTTTTAATTTTAGAAAACAGGAAAGTAAAATTAGTCCAAGTGTAGCAAATTTCTTGGGAATATATGAAACAGCCTGGAGAATGATTTCTTAATATCATGGGGAACTCCTTCTTAGAAGTAAGTTTCCAAAGCTATTTGGTGTGTCCACATGTTAATGCATTTCAATTTAGTTTATATGTTATGTCATCAAACAATAAAGAAAAAAATAAATGCATACATAAAGAAAACAAGAAACACAACCAGGGATTGTGGGAATTAAATTGTCTCTTTTCCTAACATATCATCCAGGATTTTCTGTTTGTGAATATTATGGGTTAATGTGATACTAACAATCTATATCCAGCAAACTGTGGACTGACAAATGAGGACAGGCCAGTTAAACATCCATTCCTTCACTGAGTTTTGTAGGAGACACTTCACACTTGCACAGTAAAATTCACACAATCTTAGTCAGTGGTTTTCTGTTAGTATTCTTTAACTTGTATTTCTAAAAAAAACACAGTTCAAATTTTCATTTTGCTTGTTTTTCTTGTGTGTATGAGAAAAAAGGAAAAATGAAATCAGTTTCATAGGGAAGATAATTCCTCTTCTACCTAAAGGAGATCCCATAAGATTGTTAAACTTGACATTTTTTACAGTTTCACTATTTACATAAGTATTTACAAACTCTGTTCATCACTTATGCACTTTCTCTTCATTATGTCAAATATATGAGCAACCCTTCTATAATGCCACCAGAATCAGCCTTGCTTGATTTTTCAGCTGTCTGGGAAAGAAGCATGATTTTTGCTAATCTTTTAAGGTACCTAATGTCAAACTCCTAGCTTGCAAACATTTCACACCTGACACATTTATGCACTGTAGGTCAATTGCTCTTCTGATTCCATTAAAAGGAAGAAGATGCCCTTTCCTACGTGAATGTAAATCATAATATACTTAATTCACTCTCACATCCAAAGTCCAAGGTCCAAACCATTTTAACGCCTGGAGCAACAACTAACAAAAAAAATTATCTGGCATTCTTGAAGCCTGAGTTCTAGTCCTGCACCTCCATGGTCATTAACAAGAACAGCCTTTGGATACACTTGAATATAATCAACACTATCTAATATGTAAGTGATTGTGACACCAACAGCATACGTCGAAAATGTCAGTGCCTCATCATGATTACTGATTGGAAGTGGGTTTTTTTGTATCTGAGATGAGCTCTGTTCCCCAGCTCACTAAAAAACCTCCATTTGACAATAAATAAATTCCCCTTTTTGACCTACGATATTATATATATATATATATTAATTAGAGAGAAAATTGAAATTGGACTTATGTTTTTCAGTTCTGAATTAAATGATTTGGCACTGCTTTATTTCCAAGAGGTCTGCTTGTTAATCTACTTTATAAAAAGCTTAAAAGATTTTAGGGTTAAAGAGAGGAATATCAGATTATCCATATACTTTTGTGTTCTTTTCTCTCTTGAAAATCTCCAAAAGGTGGGAAGTCCATTTCTTTTTTCAGATCCAATCAAAAGCAAATTTTATTTACAAAAAGGTCTTTATTTTCCTCATATTTTCACCATTCTTTGTATGTAAAATTTCAACTGAGGCCCTGTATAGAAAAAACTTAATAATTTCCTGTACACAGTTTTGCATTTTAGCATTAAACTCCTTTTTTGGGCAGCAGAGGATGCTCAGTGTCCCTGAATCCTTCCGGAAACAGTTACTGCCTGCACAGCTTCAGGCAACTGTGTAGGGTGGGCAGAAGAAGCCTTTAGACTGTCTTGGTAGGAGACACAGTTACTTCAGGAGGTCACACCTCCCAACACCTAAAGTTTTAATTCCAGATAAAAAGCTGAATCCTATACCTAGTCATTTCTGCAAACGGGGAAGGTGAGGTTAGAAATTAGGATAGCCTACACACCAGCATATTTGTATATATTTATATATTTTCCTTGGAGCCTTTATTAAGCAAACACAATTATTTGCATCTCTGAGTGCCCTGAATGCATTAACAGTATAGTTCAAACCCTGACTGAACAATGCTATCACATGAACTATCTCTGTAGAAAATTAATAAGTAATAAATAATAAATAATTATATATCAATAATAAATAAGTGAGTAGTTTCTTCCCCTGTCTAAAAGCTACCTTTTTTTCTTTTTTTTTTTTTTTTAATTGAGACAATAGCACCTAATATAATATTGGTTTTTGAAAATATTGTCTGAGTTGTCTCCCTGGTCTTGGTTGCATGTGGAATTTTGAGGAACTATGTAGAAAAACTGAGTGGACTTAAACCATCAGATGTAGAAAACCTTTCTGGGTTTTGGAAGTGAAAATATCTGAGAAACAATAACTCACTCCTAGCCTCACAGGAAACAGAATGTCTTGTGTGAGTGACCTTTTTTGGCTACAAATTTTAAAACAGTTGTAAGATGACTTACAATGAATCACTGTATAAAACCAGTAGAAAACAACAAAAAAATTGCAAAGTCTATCTAGCAAAACTAAGAAGTGAAAGAGAAGTGCCATATGACTGGGTCATGCATAAACTTTACCCCTTTAACTGCCAGGTTTTGCAGGCCCTCTGAAGGTTAGGATAATGTGATAAAACTGTTAACAATACTAGCATTGCATATTGCTGTCCCCCAAAGAATGAACACTGAACTCCCGTTAGATGGTCTTATTTGTGCATTATGAGTGATCAAGGACTGAACCAGTCTTCATAGCTTTTGCTATTGTTTCTACCATTAAAAAAATCAAACCAAAGCAAAGCAAACCAAAATGAACCCAAAAAACCCCTCAGTATCTTTGGCAAGCCTCATTATTTTTTTTTAAAACCAGACAGATGCTCTAAAAAGGCAGCAAATACATAAACTGTTTCTTTCTTCTATAACTGCAGTTAAATAGGATGAAAGTTCTTTGTCTTGTTCTCTCTCTCTCTCTAACCTCATGCTGCAGGTCACTACAGTAATGATCTCTCACAGCTGGTTCCCTCATTAAGCTCCTTAGTGATTATATCTTACTAGTTCTCTCATGTAAAACCCAGAAGACACATAATGAAATAACCCCTTGATTCGTATTCACGTACATGTAGAGTTCAAGTATGGCACAAGTAACTTTATAGGTGATTTCAAAATAGTATCAGAAATAAATCCTACTGACAATTTCACCAAACAATGCTCACAAACAATCAAGGAGAAGTCCACCTTCCCTATCCATGGTGTAATACTGAAAGAGATAAGCTGCTGTACTGAAGTTAGTAAATTAGACAGAAGATATTGCTACTTCTGATCGCATTCATAATAATAGTTAGGACCTGCAGACTGGTTGAATTGTTGAAGGATCTCCATACTGAATTATAGTTTTGATTAGGGTTAGTAATGTTTTCCCCTTTATTAGTGAATCTAACAGAATATTATTGATCATCTCCACCTGAAAAAATAAAAAAAGAAACAGTTGTCCTCAGTTCTGAAGGAAGGTGGAAGAACTGATGGCATTGACAAAACCAATTTCTTTACTGCTATCTAGTCATGACCAATCCTGAGGCCTGAGTTCTTGTTCAGTATGATTTATACTATTCTCAGTAATGAAATCTTTGCTTCCTTTTTTTCCCACGTTTTGTGAAAATAATTTTTACGTCCCTGAATTTTTTTGTTCTATGGACATTAGCCTTCTTTCTTAACTAAGGAAAGTAGAACAAATACCTTATCTTAATGTTGTGGAAAAATTTACTTACATCAGAGTTCTGCAGAATCAAACAGCTAAATACAACCAATGCTGTTGGAAATTTTTTGACTAATTGGGATTTTTTTCCTTTTTTCTTTTTTTTTTAATGAGACCTGTTTGGAGTGCTTTAGATGTCTGAATATGTTTCCTCTCTTAACTCTAGCTCTTGGTGAAATTATATTCAGATGCCCAGCTTCTGTTTTCAAGTGAATTCTTTTCTTCTTCATTGTCTTGTTAGACATGACTGGGCCTATATTTCTTCAAACATACCAGTGACTTCACTGAATTAGTTTTATAATGATTAAACCTAAGTACAGCTCTATGAAAATAGTGTAGCATCAGTGAAATTGTGATTCAGATGAACAACTAAAGTAGTTGAACCTTACATATTTATTCTGCAATATAATACGTGTACAGCTTTTCCAACACGTGCTGCATACTCCTGCATCTCTTAGTCTTGGTCTCAGGCCAATGGTGTTTTTTGGTCTGAAACATTTGAGTTGCATCAGCTGAGCCAGTTCCAAGTTATGTATGTAAGAAAAAAAAAAAGTGCACTGATGTTTCCATATGTTCCATTTGGGATTATTGTGCTTGGCTAACTCCAAATGGCTGAAACTGGAAACATCAAACTTAGCAAACCTATATCATTCATCAAGAGAGGATAGACAACAAAGCCCCAAAAGAAACAAGATTTAAAGTTATGAATATTTAAATATGGCATATTTTCAAATGCATACAGACCATTTTTCATTCTATTTTTCATGGTACCCTTAGGCTAACACATTTAGTATACTGGGTGCACATCAAGTCCCTTTAGATTTAAATTACCTTAACTGTTCAAAGCTTTGCAGTGACAAGCAACACAACTTTTCAAGAACTACTGGGCAAAATAGTTTCTCTTACACTTCTTAGAGACAAATTTGGCCCTCCTAGAATTAAGGGGAAAACTCATATTCACTGGAATTGTAATTTAAACTTTAAAGAGGTGTGTGAAATAATAATTTTGTGAATAAAAAAGAGTGAACAATAGTTACAGCTCAGGCTGTTGGCAAAACTAATGATGTTTCTTAAATAGTATTTGGTGTTGACTACTCAAATTTAAAATCAGATTTTGACTTTTATGTTACAGTACTTACAGTACTGTACTTACGTTAACATTTAGAAACATTTCTATCTGTAATTGTAATTTTGAATGACTGATGTTTTCCACATGAAGGCCCCATTACCTTCCCCCTTCCCTTCAACGTTCAGAAAGTTAAGAAACTTTCAGTGAGATTAAGGAGAGCAATTGAGAAACTATCTGTGAGATTGATTCATTGATGCTATTTATACACTTAGAAATTAGGCACTTAAACAAAGCTGTCCGCTCTGTTTTAGTTTTACAGTCAGCTGCAAGAAACAGCCATTTTAAAACAAAGTTCCATCTCATACCATGATATACTCTAAAATAAGGTAGACATATCCTTTAGAAGATTATTTTCTCTGCGGACAATATTTTATTTTTTTAGGCATATTTATTCATATTTATGTACACATGTATATATTTATATATGCTTAAACAATTTTTTTACAAGGTATCCAGATGTATAAAGGAAAATTAGTAACTAGATGACAGTTAAATGGTTACATATTTGATATTTAGAGTCAGATGAGGCCAGTATTCCTTTTAACATTTGATGGCTTCACCACAGTATGAAGATGAGGTGTGTTTTGGGCTGTGTTCTGCATCATACAGAGATGTTTGGTATCACTGTCGAATTGGCATAAACACAAGAGGGAACAGGTGTTTGGAATCCGTTTCTGTAAAGAAGCCTATGACTTTAGTCTATGTCTCCATAGTCATCTCCATAATAATCTTCAGCTGACTGCAGGTGAGATTCCAACACCTTTCACACATCCAATACTTCTATTTCAGGTGTTAAGTTAAATATGATTTTAGGTCTTTTAAAGCCTTTCTGCAGAGCTCACTATGTTTCGCTAGACAGCAATCAGGCAATACTGATGATTCCTCTTCATTCTTTGATGGTTATCCTTTTGGCCTCATATGACTTTTCCTTATTTTCAGAAAGAGTTAAGTCAGACTCACCTGAACCTTAATTTGGCCCTAATATAATATAAGGGTTTTCAACCCTTTTATCACTCCTGATTCTGAGCAGAATTGTCATAAAAATGTTTTTCATAGATAAATTTGTAATGTTGAACTGAGAGAAGTATGAGGTTTGTCTTTGTTGGGTTTGTTTTGTTTTTTGGTGGGGATTTTTTTTTGTTTTGGTTTGGTTTGGGGTTTTTTGGTTTTTTTTTGTTTGGTTGGTTTTGGGTTTTGTTGGTTTGATTTGGTTCTTGTGGGTTTTTGTCACTGCTATGAGATTGAAATGATTAACATCAAAAAGCACACAAAAGAAGTCATAGGAATTACTCCAGCAGCCATGGAGTTACTCTGGTGCAGCACATGCCCCTCAGCCAGTCTTTCAGCAGAGTTTTAGGCCATTTTCTTAAATGACTCTTCCACAGGAGTTGAGCAGTTCCAGGACAGCACTATTGGTTTCAGCCACAGGCAAAGCTGGCAGTTTCCTAAGACAGCTGATTGCCGATGGGAATAATGCAGTTATGGTATTATTCTCTTTTGTTGGCATAATGAAAAGGCAGATCTGGTGTTATTGCCCCTGAGGGAGGGGCTGTGGGAGAAATTTTTTCTGTTTCAGAAGGGAAGGTGTTTTCAGTCAACAGCAGCAATTGTCTGCTTTTCATCAGTCAATCATCCCTTTCCAGGGATGTGTTTCCATCCTTTCAGTGGCAACAGAATAACCCTACCCCTCTGAGTCAAATTCATTCTTTTTTTAAATACCCTTTTACTTTCTTTTTCCTTTTTTTTTTCCCCTAAGTTTTATTTTCCCTTCTCATAACAGAAATATCCCTCTACTTACTCACTTCCCCGACACTACCAAGAGCTCTGGTGTTTGTTCTTGTGTCTATCCAGGGTCTTGTGCTGTAACTCCATGTAATAATTAAGGGTATCCCATCCAAGATGGGCTTCTGATTTTTCTTTTCTCCTCACAAAGTTTCAACTGCTTAAAATAGAAATGTTTAATAAAGGAAAGAGAATGAATTTTGATACTACCAACTGTTACACAATTTAAGTTGTAGCTGTACTAACCTTAGCGTAAATGAACCTTAGTCTTGGAGCTGCATGATCAAATGCAGTTACAGAATAATTTGGTCCAGTAGAATATTTCAGTAATGAAATAGAAATTCATTCTGGGCACATTTAAAGCTCTCACTTGTCACTTGCTCCTGAGAGTCGAGTTCCATACAGTTTTGTAAGTTCCCGAACAAGCTTAGAATAAATTGTTCAACTTCATATCACTAGCTGGGATTGCCAGCCAATGATTCTCAGCCCTATAATATCTTGCCAGTGTGACAGAATGTGATAGTTTCCAGAAACTTGTACAGATAACTAGCATATAAATATCCAGACAAAAGATAGTCTTTGCTGAGAGTAGCTTATTATATTCTGGGTCAACGGCTCTTCTCTTCCCACAGTATTCTTATTACAAGACTATTTTTAAATTACTAATAACACAGAGAGGGATCAGAGGTCACAATAATGACCACTGTAGTATCTTCAATTTTATGGCCCAAATGATTGAACAGGGGATTGAATATTAGAAACCATATATTTTATTTGAAGACTAACCTATGGCCAAGTAGAAACCCTAGAAGAGTTATTTTATTGCAGCATGTCTCAGCTATCAATAAACTGGGCATAATGACACTTAACATCTTTAAATACTAGAGCATGGAAAAAACTTAAAGGGAGTTTGTAAATGTGACATAGTATTACTGGTAAAAAGATTTAAAATGTTAATCATGCTATTGCTTTCCACTGTATTTTTAAATTCTATGATCTCATTACTAATTTTATCTCTGAGTAGTGATATTTCAGATCTTTAAGTAGCTTTGACAGGGTCATTTCATTTTCCATTTGAATCCAGACACTTAAACAATTCACTGCTCTTGGAATACATGTATGATGCCTTACAATTAGTAATATATTTTCTTATTGTTGTAGCCACTGGGATTGACACGATAAGCTCAATAGTTCATTGACAAAAATGGAATAGGTAGCTTACTCTTTCTATTCTTTTCCTTCTCCTTATTGCTACATCCAACATATTCCCTTAACATTTGGGAACGGGACTTGGTCTCATTCTACCAGGCACCTTTTCTGCTTATTCTACATTAGTTCTTACTTGTTGATTACTCTACCTGAACCTTTACATTGCATATATAACTACCTCACAAATCTTTGTTTACCCCTTGGTGATTACATATTATTTAAAAAAATTAGTCTTAACTTTGTTAAAAATATGCTGTTTCCTGTGTTATAGTGATGTTATATAGCAACATCACAGTGCTATAAAATGCTTATATACACTCTGTAGTTACACTATTTTGGTATGTTTGCATATAAGGCAAATAGTAATTCTTTCTTGCTTAGTATCTGTCTATTTTGTGGATCCAGTAGGACACTCCTTAGACAAATCTCTAAAGTAAAACAACCGAAGAAATCCCAAAGCCTGAAGTCAGAGTATAAGCAACATGGTTTGTCAGGTTTACTCATTCTACAATAAATGTTCAATTTTATTTTTTCAATAAAATTAGGGGTAAGTCTGGGGCAAAAGAAATTTAGGTAGTGGACAAGAGGAACTCACTCGGTGTCATCCATTCTGATGTGAGACCCTTTAGTCTACAAGTTTTCTTTTACTCTTAGAAATATTTCATGAAGCAAGATCCACTAAATGAGTGGATACATAAATAAATAGCAAGCAACCTTCTCCCCCTTCTTTCATAAAAACATGGAGTTTATTTTCAAGGTACACTTAATGTACTGTGATGGAAGACAAAATAAAGCCCTGTGGAGCTGTGGCTGACATGTCACAGCTTTAATGACAGGAGACTTCCAGTAAGCAGAGATTCAAGTCAACAGAGAGGTTAACTCTACTTTAAAATACAACAGTTCAGTGATTTCAAATTAAATTACTGTGAAAATTGTTGTTCTTCATAAGACTGAGTTATTTTGATCTTTCATTTGATTTCAAGATTAAAAGAGCTGTCAAAATATAAGGATTTTTGAGGAGCAGAAATTCTGTATTTTGATCAAGTCTAATAAGGGGTGTTCCATGGGAGCACACCGCTGCAGCTATCCAAACCATCTCAATTGCTATTGATTAGAATATATCTCTAACAGAATGATGTTACACACTAGTGTCTGGACCTACTAAAAGCAAAAGAGTTAGAAAATTGTGAGTATCCTTCTCATTAAGAGGGTGACTTCTAACTGTATCAGTTACTTGTTTAAATCTTAGAACAGTGGAATGAATATATTTTTTGGTTTGGGGGATTTTTTTAATATATATTTTCTCCACTGAGTTTTGGAGAACTGCATTTCTTTGGAAAAACTTACCTCATGTTTAATGCATTTTTAGCTCAATAATAGTTTGTGTCAGTAAGCTCCACCAGCCTTTTAATAGGTTTAATTTGATATAGCTTTTCTTTTGATCATTTTTGATCTATTGTCTTTACAAAAAACCCTTCTCATATTTTCAGAGGCATGTGGAAGAATATTCATGAATACCTAATATATTTCTATAAAATTAATTGCTCTGTATATAACCCTGTGTTACTTTTGTTCCTTTCCAAAGAAAATAGTCACTATTGCTTTTATGTCTCCTAACTGGCTGGCATTTTGGGCCTAGACAACTAAAACATGCAGGTTCCAAGGCAACATTAAATATAGTGTTTATTTAAACATCCTCTGAAATCTGTTTGTCTACTTGACCTAACTACTGACTTAAATGTAGTAAGAAGGCATTTTAACACCATTAGTATCTGGATCCCAGCCAAAGAAAATCTCCTTACTTTATATCCCTTTAGACTACATTGATGAAACAGCCTAAAAGTAGGTTTGGTATTCGCTAATTCATTTTAAATGGGAAGGGAGTTCACAGTCTGTATCACAGAGAGACAAAAACCAAGCTTTTGAAGGATAAAGCACCTGTCTTGGGTTGGACGTTCCCTAACACAGGCAACAATATTGTTGTTTAGTTTTGCACAGTTATAAGAGAATTTAATCCTGGTGGTGTGGTGACTTCAGACAGAATATGTTTTTGAAATTGCGTTGAAAAAAATGTTTTTTTCCTCTTTCAGTCCAAGATGACTCCCCCTCACCCCCCTTTTGTTAATGCCTTTAGCACAATGAAATTAAGCAGTCCAGATTTCTAATGCAAACTGCTCAGGGACAAGATGCTAAGTGATTCTAAGTGTTTTGTTGAGAGCCACTGTTTAAGTAAACATTACAAATTATGGTTATGTAGTATATAATGTAGATTGAAGCCCTTGAGCAATGTATTATTCATAAAATACATCACTTTATCAGTTTGATCATGTTTCTTTTCTTTAAAGAAGAATATGACAAGGATTTTGCTGAGACAGTATGTTCAACGGTAGGAAAGACACATCCTTGAAAGAATAATTTTCTTTTTTGGATCAAGTCTTTGGTTATCTGGAGAGAACATGTGATTTTGTTAAGATGTCCTTTCATAGATAGAGCAGATCTAGCACACACTGCCACTAGAAAGTATATTATATACTAATTTCAACAGCATAATTGATGGTGTCAGCATTTTATTTGTCCGTACTTTGTTCATATTTTATGCTTCACTTGTTTTTATTTATTTTATTCTCTTAAATGAAAATTATTCTGCAATTAAAAAAAAATACATATGTTCCACAGCAGTATGCCTATGGGAAACAATACTACACTATATAAAATAAAGTTCAAGGAGAAGGCTTATACGTTTAGTTCCATTTACACATTGCTGCATTAAATTCTGCCAGGAGCCAGGATAATCTTAGAAAGAAGGAAATGTTCATGCAACACAGGAATTTCACAATATGTAAGGATGGAACAACTGGCCTTGTTCTTCTGTGTGCATATGTTGTATTCCTTGAAGAAAGATCAGTGGTGGCATCGATACACTCAATATCTGTTAGATTTATGTAAGGAGACCTGGGCATGAGCACTCTGACAGTCTTCTAGAAGCTCAGTGTGAGTTGTGTTGTAGTATCATGCCTCAGGAGTCTTTGTGGTTGCAGCCCATACACTGCTTTGCATACATTCATGATGAAGAAAATGTTTTGGAAGAAGAAGGAAAGATTAGGACAAAAATAATAGATAAAAAAAATTATTACAGGCAATATGATAATGTATAAAATATTTTTTGGAGTCTGACATTGCAATAAATAATTTTTGAAAAAGTTTTTGAAACAGTGTTCATTATAAACATAATTCTGGTTTATCTATCTGGGCTTTATGGACTTTAACTTTTGACATTTTCCCTTTTAAATCAAATTTCCTTTGATATTTGCATAATCTTTGTATATTATTTGCAAAACTGGTTATTTTTTGCCAAATTCTATTTTTCTACCCACAATGAACAGAGTTGTGGGAAGGGTGAAGGTGTACTTTTTTTGCCTGAATTTTTCCCCCCTATTTTTGGCAGAAAAATGGTATCAGTGACTAAGTGTTGTTTCAGGGCTGGTATAAGAAGACCATGGAACCACCCTAAGGAGGGACAGTCAAGAAGCTGTTTTTTTGTCAGGTATTGAGTATTTTGTCAAATTATGCTGTTTTCATAAACGTGCATCTAGAAATTCCTCTGTTTGGAACACTCTTTGGACATTTAATTTTATAAAATACACGGCTTAAGCAACAATAACTCTTGCTAACAAAGTGCACCCCAATTGTAATAAACATTATAGGTTCCCATATATAAATTTATTTTCTTGGTTGCTGTGAGACACTATCAGAAATGTGCTTCCTACCAAGAACACACAGTGTGACTTCAAAGATCATACAATATGTTCTGAATTTGATTCTCATCACAAAAGAGGATTAACCTAACAGTAATGTGTTATTATTAAGATATATGATCACATCTTGCAGAACGGGAGAAGAAGGAACTGTTTGGGAGTACTGTGTGTATTTTAAGGTTTTACAAATAAATTTGCTTGTACACCCACTGTCATCCTTCTTATTCTTCTTCTCCCTTCTGACACATTTCTTCTTTGCCAAAAGAGATCTGCGTAATTTTTTTTCTTTCTCTCTTTTTTTTTTTATTTAACACTTATGAGCATATTTGTTGCATTAACTGTACAAATTTGGTTGATGTGAAGACAACATTGTGATAAATATGTAGTATGGTCAACACCAGTGTGGTAACTAAAGAGTTTTTGTATCCATTACATCTTGGTCACCCTAATATGTTCAAAAGCTCCTTGTTTGGAATTACAGAGTAGTTATGTGGGCAGAGCTTAACATATTTTGGGTGATGAATCTGTTGATTAGAAATCTTTAGACAGTCTTCAAATTGATAAAACTGATAAGTTGTACCTCGTTGGTGAATTTTTTGCCAAACGTCCATAATTTTTTTAGCTAATTGCAGTTAGTTTTCTCTTCTTTGTGACATCATACTATACATGTTCTCTAAAATCATAATTTTCCTCTTTTTTGTGCCTATGACCACAGACATGCTTTTACCTGAAGACACCAAGTGTTGCCGTCACTGCTGACTTTCCATAGAAGAAGTTGGCTAATTTGTCGTAGTAGCTGATGACACTCACATGGCATTCCACTTCTGTTCTTGATATGTGAGAAGTTCCGTTCATTCTGTCATAAGTACTGAATGGTATATGAATCACACACACATTGGTTTGCGGTATGGTGACCTGGACTGAAATTAGGCAGTGAGGAAATGCAATGCCTTAGCAGCTGTTTTTCAATTACATTTCCTCTTGGAAAGATCTTCATTTTCAGGCATGAAATACTGGTAGAAAAGACTTAATTTACACATAATACAAAAAAAAAGGTTCTTTATGTTCTCCGCATAGTCACCAACATGTATCTAACACGCACACTATTATGTGATAAATTGCATAATTGTTGGTTGCTGTGAACCTTTTGCTGTCCTAAATAATGGTGTGGGTGGGGAAACCTTTCATGAATCATGTAAGTTGCCTCCTACCAGGCCAGTAAAATTATCTTCTCCACACTAATCATCAATATCATTGACCTTTGTCATAAAACTTGGGTCGTTCATATCTATATCCCATTAGAAGTATCATCCCACGACCACCTCTTTGGGTCTATTAAAGTCATGTCAGGAAGAATCATTGACTTCTTGTCAAATACATCCAACCTTCCACATTAATATATCCACAGATGCCTCACTAATCACTCAGCAAACAATGCATGATATGCACCAGGCAGTGAGAAGTGTGGGAGAGATCTTTGGAGGACTCTGTCCTCCTCTGGGAATGGACCTGATGGTGACAGTGATAAATGAGGCAAGGTACACAATATGCTTTCTCCCCCTTCATGGAATGCAGGTTTACGTAGACATTATTACTTATTTTGTTTTCTCTTTCTTCTCCTTCCTCTACTCAGGAGCAGAGGAAGAAACTCACTTGTTTGATTTAGAAAAGTGATGCTGTTTGATTGTAAATGTTTTCTTTTTTTCCTTAGTTCCCATTTTTGCTATTGCAACTAATTTCCTAGAAACTTAAACCATACACCCTCCTGTACTAAGTGAAGATGTGTTCACAATACTGCTTTTTAAACTAAGGGTGTATTGAATTTGAAAAAATGCATTTTATTGAAGTACCCTGACCACTTTTTCCAATGTCATACAAACTATTCAAACAATGTTGAACTGGAGGATTAAATCCTTTAATATTTAGGCCAGCTATTACATCACTGGAGAATAATAACTCCAGAGACATTGACTCTATTCTTAGCCTACTGATTCAGTGAAGGTTACCAGATTGATACAGCTCTCTGTTCCAGCTTCAGCCTTTCACTATTGTCTGAAATCCTTTACATTTCTCTATTCAAAGTGTAAACTCTTCTGAGCAGGAACTACTCTTCTCTCAACAGAAAGAGAAGAGATGTTACAAACTGCCATACTGGGCTAAAAAAACCCAACTGAAATCAGGAAGAGATGGTTGATTTTCAGGACTTCTCAGACTCCATTTCAGACTAATATTTCAGAGAACTTTGGTGTTTCAGAACGGGAATAAACTAAGTTGAAAATGGGCTCTTTGGGTCTTCAAATATTAGATATCTCACTTTGAAAAATCTGACCTTGTCTCCATTTTGTGCTAATTCTTTTATGGATGAAATGTTGATATTTATCCAACCCAAAATAGATGTGTTGGAGCTAAATTTAATAGTCTTTGGAAAAACTGCTTTAATATCCCTAAATGGGTGCAATTCTCTAGCTGCAAATTATAACCATTATTTCTATATTACATCCATTAGCAAATTCTCAGGAGGGAAGGGAAACAAAAAACTGAGAGTAAAGAGCTGGACATTTCTGAGACTGTATGTTAATAACTGTAATATATGTTAAAATTATAAAAATAACTATAACAAATATTATTAATCATTATAAAAACAAAAATAATAATAAAATATGAATTTGGAAAGGATATAAGTTCATCTGCTTCAGGGCATAAGCTAGTTTCTACCTACAAGGGCTTAAGAAGAAATTTCCCCTTTGGGCAAATTGTTGTACTATTCATCTATTTGTCTGAAGCATCTGGTGCCAGCCTTTGTTAAAAGTTCATTCCAGTTCTATCTTTTTCTTGTGTGCTGTGGTAATTTTTATGTTTCTGTGAGCTGAAATAAAATTGTCTTTACCTAAAACTAATTTCAAGGTAGAGATACTATCTCTGCCAACATTATGCTGGCAGGGCACTCTGTGTGCTACTTCTGAACACAGAGCCAAATGCAGCCCTTTTGAAGATCTGCAGGCTTAGTCTGACAATTTTGGCAGATGCCTGGTGTACTTCAAGGACGTTGAAGTTTGTGCCAGATTTTCTTCTTTGATTTCCACAGATCTGAATGCACACATCTGGTTGTGGGAGGGGTTATCACACATCTACATCTGCCAAATATGGCCATGCTCTAGCCCGTGTATAATTCTTTAATTCCTGTATACCTTCTTGTGACAGGCTGATTCCAGCAGTGAGTTATTTCAAAATCATTTAACAGAATATATTTGTAAAAAGAAGTAGAAGAAGAAAAAAACCCAAAACCAATCCAAAAACCAAAGCTACAACAAAAAAATACAAAATCCCACAGAAACAAAACACCTCCCCCCAAAAAAACAAAACCAAAAATCCAACCAAGAATAAGTAAAACAAAAAACCCAAACAAACAAAAAACCACAGTGTTGTAGAGAAAGACAATCTGAGCATAACTGACTGAATTCCCATTGGATTCTGAGGGGTCTTATGTGCTATTCAAAATCTACTGAAAAAATACACCAAAGAGTTAACACAGAAGCTTGGTTGTAAAATGAAAAAAAAAAAGAAAAAAAGAAAAAAATAAAAGATGTGATTTCATAATAAAGCTTAAAGCACAGTCATTAAATATAGATTGACACAGAGGGGAGTTTCTGCAAGAAAGTAAAGAGGAGAAAAATAAAATGTAAACAAGAGGATATTCAGAGAACTTGGGAGGAACTATAGGCAATATAATGAAATAATAATTGTTAGATCTGAGCCAATAATTCCCAAGGAATAACTTCCTCAGTGTATTTATTTTCCTTTCTTAATCACCCAAAACCCCAGGATCTGGTGGTGGGTTGTTATTTTTTTGATTCAGTAATATGAGAAACAGACCTGTATTCCAACATTTTCTTTTATTTTAAGCATTTGAGATTCCACAAGTATTTGGTATGCAAATTTTGGTTGTTCTTGCTGTAATTAGGCCCAGGGGTCACGTGGTACATTTGTTTTCCTCTGACTAAAGCTCAAAACACAACTGAGGGAATCCTTGGAAGAAACTATCACTGTTCTGAGACTCTTAAGGGATAACAAGTGTAAATAGCAGGAAATTTCAGAGCCATCAAAGCTTTGCATAGTGAAATATTACTGTACACACAGAGAAACTTTAACACACACACACACACATACAAAAACATCCATATTCCAGCTGCTGAAACTTTCAGTAAAATACACTAGTAAAACTACAAATTAATCGTAGATGAAGAACAGACTTTTAATGTCATCATCACTGGATTTTAATTGAGTATCTTAAGGTCTACTGTGTCTTGTGAGAGAACACATGGAGGACAACAATAAAAGGCATACATTTTAAAAGAAAAAGGTGATCTGGTTTACTTCAGTAGCAGTCAGAAAAGACTTTTGTTTATTGCAGAACTGAATACAAACTGAATCATTTTTTTAATCTTATCTGAGGTTTTTTCCAGTTATAATGAAGAGATGATAGGGGGAAAAAAAACCCTTGTTAGGGATCTGGATTATGGTCAAGACCCACTGGCATCACCTGGTAGACTCTTGATAGAGATATATCAGTATGTCTTGATAAATAATAGTATATGTCAATATATATGTCTATATTTTGGGTGTCAGCAGCTATATGTCCTTCTTCTCCGTATGATGAATGAACCTAAATTTGATCGTTTTAGACTGCATTATTTTAAAGGAAGTGCAATAACTTTAAAAGGTCAGTGGCAGAGTACTACATAGCTAATTGGAAGTCAAGTTGGTAGATGATACCTGTGCTATTTACTCTCCCTTCCCATTTCTAAGTAACTCTGACAAATGGTAAGCTATGAGATACAGACCCTTGGAATCTGCTCTTCTACCCTGGAATCTGTTCTTCCTCCTTAAAAAGTTAATCTTGCCTGGAATTTGGTCTCCAAGGGTGGCTTCCCAACTCTAAATCTTAAACTAAGAGGGGTATTTTCTGTCATCCCACAATGAGTACCTTACCTGCATTTCAGTGAACTTTTTCAGCTTTTCTATTCCTTTCTATTCTATTTCCTGTTAGGCTTCCCTGAATTCCTTTGCCCCACAACTAAATCTCTGCATCTGATATTTCTAGGCAACTTGGATAAGTAGACAGAACCCCTAAAATATGAGCCTGCAGTCACAGATTATAATGATGAGTGTTGAAATTCCCACATCCACCTAGAGAGCACAACCCTAAGTATTCAAATAGAAGTGATGAGTGTTGCGTGCATGTCTAGTTGATTGACAGATAAAGTTGCCTGAAGTAGATATCGGCGAAGCAGGGGTCTCAAAACATAACTGTAGAAATATGTGGATAACAATGTGAATAAAACCTAAAGAATGTCAGAGGTCAGATCTGCACCTGATAAAAATTGACACACATCTGCAGCTGTTTTACACCAAATGAAGATCTCATCATGGAAAGATTCTCTAAATTTAAGGAATCTCAAGTTTATTTCATAGAATACTTTCTAAACTTTGTCAGTGAGCAAAAAGTCCTAAAAATAAAGATCATTTATCTCCAGGTTTTGTTTTGGTGTAGATTCTCAAACTGTCACTAAAAAGACAAAAAAAAAAAAAGGAAAGAAAAAAAAGAAATCAGCACTACCTGAATAATAGTTAAACCTTAGGATACCATCCACATCATCTTAACTACGAGCAGGAAAATCTGCTATAAGCAATCTGCAAGTTGAGATAATGTCATCATTTGCTATTAAAAGTAATACTTGTCATATTTTCTGTGTTGTTTAATTTCTTTTCCCATTCGCTTTTGGCAGATTTTATTTTGGAATCAACATTGTGTGGCAATATTAAATTATTTCTGTTTCTTATAATTGGCTTCCCCATATAATTCAACATTTTCAGAAGTAAGGAGGGTGATTCAAAGAAAAGAATAGAAAACAGATAAGAGAAGTCTAAACAGTATTGCTTCTGAATATGAGCTGTACTTATATTGTACCACAGTGGCTTTTGTTGTGCTCAGTAATCATCTTCCAAGCTGCCTTGGGCTTCGACAAACCAGTGCAAGACTGCAGCTGATGATGAATGCAGAACACTAGCTCAGGTACCTGAACTTCCCTGTTTCCTGGTGCTCTACTCAGAGCAATTGAGTACCTTTGCTCTTGTGTGGTTGATACTTGGAAAAGACCTGGCTGTGTTAAAAAGAGCACAGTGTTATAATTTCTTGCTGATAGATTTGCAGAAACTGATGCAAAACTCAAGTGCAGGCAAACTGAGCAGGATTTTGTTCACTGTAATATTCAGATGAATAGGTCCAAGAAGAGTTTAAATGTCTACTTAATATTACGCAGTGTTGTGGCTAAATTCATCTAAAGTCTGCCACAGATCCAGTCTAAACACTCATCTTCTGTGCCATAGCACAGCTGTTTCCACCTGAGAAGAAGGGGTGGAAGAGACTTTTATTTCTGTCATAAATATGCAATAATTATGTTGGTCAAAAATGAGGATAAGCTTGGTAGCTATTGACTGTTTATATGAGCTGTATATTGTATGCTTCTATATGATATAATCAAATGATAATATAAAACTGTGTTAGCAAAGATTGGGAATAATACATGAAAAGGGAAGGTAAAGATGGGCACTTTGGGGATTTAGACCATGAACTAAGATTTTTAAAAAAATTTATTTTATTTATCCATCTACAAGTGCTTAAGGGTTAGAAGCGCATAAAATCTCTGGTCTGAAATTAAAACTGTCACTCAAAAATTGAAAAAAAATATTTTTTAATTGACTAAGATTTGAAGTAATGTACTTCACTAAAAGTTTGTTTGAATGTTTTGTAAAGACATGGCTTCAGAATTATTATTTTTCTTACAATAAAGGGGATCAAATAATTTTAGGAAAAACAGACGTACATACATCATCTATTTTTTCCTTTTTCAACACTTTTTGTCAGAAAGCTGATAATTTAACTAGCATTATTATTCGACTAATTACACCAGTCCAGAAGAATAATTCATTTCACTGTCCTTTAGAAATGCTCTGCAGAACTGAGGCAAGCTTGAGCTATAGACTTAAATTAACAATACAGTTGTTCGTACAGCAGTTTCACACTAGTTTACAGATTTTTTTAAATTAATAGACTGTAACATTATTTTTATTGCATCTATATGAAGTGGACTGTTATATAAAGGATATTCATTTTAGGAAAGTCATGGAAAAAAACCCACCTATGGAAAATTCTTCTTATTTGCCTCTTAAACCTCCAGATGTTACTTATGGAAAAGAAGAAGGAATTATTTTTTATTGAAAAAAATTTGCAGATTTAATACAAACTAGTTTGTTTGATAAATAATACAAGCAAAAGGAGAGGGACAATAAAGAGATGCCACTGTAAAAATATATGCATGAAGATGCCTACACTGTGCAGATGACACTGTTTAGGGATGAATGACATACATAAAGGACGAAGATTATAATGTGAGATTTTCTATGTAGCATAGAAAATGGAAGGAGAAAAAAAAGGCTTTCTCCTCATAGAAAAATGGCAGAGTTCAATAACAAGCCAGAACTTCTCTGCACAAATCTTATAATATAATTCTTAATAGAAGAGACTAAAACAAAAACATTTTTGAAGGGTGAATGAAGTGGAAAACAGAAAGAACAGAAACCTGCATGGGATAGAACAAAAACTGGTCTATAGGACATGCGGCATAAAATAGCTTTGATCTATGGCTCAAGCAAAGTCCTGTGTGATACCCATGCTGTGAGGAGTCTTAGATTTCCACTTATTCACAATATTGTATATGTGTTTATTAATTTCCATATTTTTAAAAAATGTTTATTTGATAAGGAATGAATAGAAGAGAAGGGACAGAACTGTAGAGGTTGCACCCCTGGGGAGGAGAACTACAGCTGGTGATAGAAATTATTTCCTTCAAGAACAGCTGTGAGTGCCTTATGTGCCAGTAGCTGCATGTGAACCCTTTATTTTTGTAGTATAAAATCTGACAGGAAAGTGTAACTCTGGAGAGAGTATTTATATGTAACCAAACACATCCACTTTGCATTAAATATCCTTGTTAAGCAGGTTTATGTGCTCCTGTCTGCTGTCAGTCAGGTTTCTGTGCACTATTAATCAGTTGCAATCACCTGGTTTCCCTTGCTTGGATTTGGGTACACGACGTGTAATTGCCAATTGTAAGGGAGCTGCAAGCCCCTAAGAAGGGCATAACTGAATCAGGTTTTCAGATCCTTCAATATTCTGCTTCATCACAAATTCTGAACTCTGACAAAGGATTTTTTTTTTTCCCCTTCTTTCCATTCAGAACTCCCTTGCAAACCCAGCAATAGCTGAGCAGCTCACGTGCGATACTTTCCACTGAACAAGTTCTCTAACCCTTCCAAAACCTCCATCCTGGGCCATTTCACCTCTACCTGTCTTTGAACGTCTGCAGAAACCAAAACTGTGAGTTCAGCTCTGTCTTCAGTAATTCCAGCTATGACCTTCAGAAACTACCTTAAATTCAACCACTGATTATCTTCTCTCTTTTGTGAAATGAGATGAATATTCTCCTATCTCTGAGTCTGTATAAAATACAGTTAAAATTAAAGATAGTATGTGAATCTTAATAAATGCAATCCCAAGCCTACACAATTGGTGTCAGTAGGAGTTTTGCCACGGAATTCAACGAAAGCAGGGTCAGGACCTGATATAATTGAGAGAAGTTGTTAATATACATCACTTACTGCCTGCCTGCAGTTCTTGTATAGCTAATAAAGTCACTCACTGACATAACAATATAGAGTGCAGAAGCAGGTGACACACTCCACTGTGTGGTTATGAGATCTTTTATAGCACACCTTTCCCTTCAGTACATAGTGGAGGGTATATAAATATACTCCATATGCTTTATGCTACTATATTGAGTAACTTTTTTAACGTATGCTTTGGCAGCTCAGCATATCTCTTAGTGTGTGACATCCATAACAGATCAGCAGCTTCTGTGCACTCATGAAAACACCAGAGCAGTCTAGCACCAGTAGCTGTTCAATGTGCCTAACTGGCTTTTAGAGAGCACTAATAGACCCACTTAGAACTAAGAAATGATGGGTTGTTTGTTTGTTTAAATATTTTCCTTTGTCGTCAAAGGTTTACATTAGTGATATTCCAAATGGCTAACATTAAAAGTAAAACTATATGCAATCAGCATTTGCAGCAGCCACCTGTTTTTTTTCAGGGGGGACAGTGGCTGTTAGAAGAAAACAGTGAGAGCAGAAGCAACTCCTAATCACACACTCTTCCTCTGTCTCTCTCAGCAGTTACCGTGTTATTTAGGTTGATACCCACAAAAGATGCTTAGTTGTGCTGTAGGCCACATTTTCCATATGATCAAGAAAGATTATAAACCAAGGAGCAAGACTGTGCAAGGTGACACATATTTATGAATAAAAGAATACTGCATATGGTGGTATAGAATACTACGTTCTGAAAAACTTTGACCTTAAAATGATTTAGTTATTAAAAAAATTCAGATAAGGCTTATAAAGATAAGGAGTATCTACTGTTCTTGAATAAATGATTTTTAAGTTCTAGGCAAAAGTAAAAAAGTTTTGTATCTTCATATAAGCAAGGTGGCGGAGAGGCAACGATGGAAAAACTGAATCTGTATTTGATGTTGATCGTTGTAAGAGGACAGAGAAGAAGAGGAAAATGTCAGTCAATATCTTTTGAAATTATCTGAGGTCCATAGAAAAGTGTTACATTTTAAGAGATCAACTTATTTATTTTATCACAAGATAGGAGAATGTTTCTACTTAAACATCAGAGTAGCTTAAGATAGCAAAAACTCCTGATGTGAAAACACTATTATCTTGCATAGAAACATAGAACTAAAAAGCATACCAAACATACTGTATTCATACTAATCAATATTTGGAAAAATTATTTGGGTTTTGGTTTTGTTCTTTGTTGTTCAGTTGTTTTGTTTGTGGCTGTTTTTGTGGTTTTTTTTTGTTTTGGTCTTTTTGGTTGGTTGGTTGGGGTTTTTTTGTGTGCGTGTCTGTTTTTTTGTTTGTTTGTTTGTTTTGTGGGTTTTTTTTTTTTTTTGGTGAGTTTTTTGGTTGGTTGGTTGGTTGGTTGGTTGGTTGGTTTTGCCTCTGTTTTTTAAGGACCAGTTTACCAGGAAAACTAACCTACAAGAATATTGGTAAAATCTCTATTTTATGAAATTTCTATCTCTGTGCTAGATTTCTTTCTAAACAAATGTTTGACAAAGTGCAAATAATTGGAATCAATGTACCCTAATTAATTAGTTTTGCAAAATTTACGTTATAGTTGATAATATCAACTTGGTCTCATAATGGTGCCTCCTGATCTGGAATACTATGAAATTTTAAAGTGCTTTTCAAAAAGAGATCATTACTATAAGAGAAAATTGACATTGTTCTTTCTGAAATTGGAATTTTCAATTAAAATAATTTCAATTTTTAATCTAAATTTTTAAAAAATCGGTTTATTCATTTCAGAGTGAAGAGGATCTCTTTCAATACCAGAAATTTCAGTGTGAACACAGAATTGGGACATTATTTGAGCTACCTCTGAATGCATAATTGAAATTCAAGATGTATTATCCATTCCTAAAAGAGTAAGTCCCAGACAGAAAAAGAAGGAACTTTCAAAGATTCACAGGTTATGCTAACTTTAGATGCATAGAGCTTTAATTATTATTTTTAAATCCATTCAAAAATCAAAACCAGAAAACAAACAAACAATAACAAAAAGACACCACACTCAAAGTGTTTAAATTGTTTTGAAATGTAAATGTAGTTCATGTTTTATTGTTTCTTTCAGGGGGAAAGTGCTATAACTCTATTTTGTGAACCTTTCTCCCTCCACACTTAGTTTTAAAGCTCTGTTGATGGACACATCCTTTTAGAACTCACACCATGTCTGGCTGCAGTTGTCACTTTACATTGAATTGTAAGTTGACAAGAAAGTCCTGGCCAAATGCAGCACTTTAACAAGACTACACATGAGACAATGAAACCTGAAATGACATGGTTTTCTTTTTTTTTTTTTTTTCTTACTGTTTTTTCTCTCTTGACAAGCAGTATTTTTCTGAAGAAATAAGAAAAAGAAGAAATTAAAAGTACGGGTCTACCATCAGTCTCCATTGACAATGACAGCACTCAGGCACCTGCCTTAAGCTATGCCCCCAATTTCTAAATGCCTAAATTGAGGTGGGGTAAAGTTAGGCCAAAATAACAGAAAAGTAATATAGTGATGAGAAGTTTTTTTTATTTAAAGGACTTTCATGTTTTTGGTTTTATTCTTCAGGGAAAGGGCACATAAAAATAAACAAGTAGATAAAACAGTTTAGCTGAAGAAGATAGAGTTTTGTGTTGATTTTCTTCTTAGCTACAGCCCCTTTTAGTCTCAACCTTATGCATTCAGTCTCTGAAACTGGTCATGGTAAGATGTCCATACAGTTTCCTACATGTCTGCCCATTTGCAACTCTTTTGAGGAAAAGTGTAATTCCCTTCGCACAGCAAAACACAAAGAAATAGAAACAGTGAAAACATAGAGCTGGTCAGTTGTGACCTGGCAATGTAGATCCTCCACCTAATTTATTTTTATCTAAAAAAGTCACAGCATTTATTCTGTTTTGGAACAACTCTACCAAAGGCATAAGTCCTTGAGGAAATACTTTAAAATGTAAGTTAGCAAGGGAGATTTTCACCCAGGTCAGATGGGATTATATTGTGTTTTGACATTTGGTGACCCATGCTAATTCAAGTTGGCAACCCAGAATAACTGGGTTAACCAGTAGAAAAAAGTAGGTTATTAACTCCATACTCTTATCAAAGAAAGTGAGAAATCTTCAGCTCTGTGGTTACTTTGAGTCCCGGAGACTTTCAGTATGGCTCACCACAAAATTCAGCAAGCCAGGACACAAAACCAGGTCTCAAGATCGAACCTCACAAATCCACACAAGTGGTGACCTCATCTGCTTCTCTTCCCTACTCACCAATCTTCAATATGCCAAATCCTCAATAGCTCAACTATCAACATCTGGAACATCACCATGCAATAAATTTTTATTTATTGTTTTTCAAGGGGAAAAACTCCATGAAGGCATCTTCAAAAACAGCCTGGCAAAACAGCCTGGGTACCCCTGATGCTTCATGAGGAACAGTTAGTTTCAGGACAAACATAAAGCGCTGTTTCCAGTGCCCACTGAGAAGCAGATGATAAATGAAAATGAATGTCCGGGAAGATGCAGGGCTCCCAAGCTCGTGCGTGCTCCCTTTTTTGTCTGCAGCACTTCATTTGTGAAACATGTTTTCCCTGGGGGAGTGGAGTATGACAAGATTCAACTCAGATTTTTCCTAAATTAAATTAAATGCAATGGCCGTAGAGCCCCAGGGGGGTGTGAGGTGGGGGTGAGGACACTTCAGATCCCAATAGGATGATGACTTACTTTGAAAGCAACTAACTTTTTGAGCAAATTTGAACTGTGTCTGACAGGGGCATAGGGTGGTGGAATGAATTAATGTGAGCATTTAATGAGCTATATTATTACTGTCCTACTCTGAAAAACTAAGGCTTTCTAAAGCAGTTAGGAGCAGTTTGAAGTGTAGACATGGTTACTAGAAATTTGAATTTATATTTCTTTGATATTTTCTAGAATTTATTCATTTAAACTTTTACTCATACCCTGGAGATGGTTGGAATGACTATAAGCACTTGGTTGTTAGAGTCACAATTTTTAAGAAAGGTTACTATCCTGTAGGTTTCTAAAGTTAGAGCAGACAGACAGGAACAAATTACTCAAAACCATTAAGTCATAGTCTTTACACCACATCCCTCATTTGTGGAAACCTCTAAGGGCCAAGCTAATGGAAATCACCTCAAGTTATTAGAAATAAGGATTAAAGGTCTTTATTAAAGTTTATTACCTTCTGTGGTATGTGACAGAGAGATACAAAAGAGTTTCCCAAGTATGTGATGAACGTGATTAATAAGCAAGTAAACCAAATATATGGGAAACTAGAAGTGTGAGAATAGTAGAATGTTGTATGGTGTTAAGGGATCCAGGAAACATTATTCAGGCAAATCATTCTGGATTAAATCCAGGTTGTAATTTCACAAATTTTGTTACTTGTAATTTTGTAAAACATCCAGTCCTGCATCATATGCCCTGTTTTCCCCTTAAAATTAATGAATAACATTAACTGATTCCAAATATGAGTTCAATGAGGAAATATATAATTACCCAATAGCAAATTTTGAGGAAAGAAGTGGGGCATAATTCTACATTTATTTTGTTACATGGAGTGTGTGGTTGTATCCTATTTTCTCTGTGTGATCCAAGAAAGTTTTGTTCTGATGAAACTGTTACCAATCCTGATGCTCTGTTGTGATTATAGTAATCAAATTCCAATTAAAAATAAATGTCTTAAAAAATTGTGGGTAAACAATGTAATAACTCACATGAAGTCACTAAGACATATCTGTAGAAGCAGAAACATTTATAGGAGTCTCCTCTGTACATCTCACTATGTGATCACACTTTTAATAATCTCTGCTTTATAAATATTTAGAATCACAACACAGTTCTCAGAATTAGATATATAAAAAAAAAAATCTGTAAATATTGGAAGAGAAAGAACTTAAAGAGAAAAACCAGGAATGTCAAAACCTCACAGACAAATAATTCATAATTTTTTTCAAATGGCAGCATTTTTTCCCCAGCCAGTGCTGCTTTGGGGATTATAATGGTTTTGAAAAATACATCTTATTATAGATCTCTTACAGGGGATTGAAGGGTTTAAATTTAAAGAAGTTTCCAGAATTAGAGTTGTACACATAAATAATCACTGACAAAGGATAGCATCTCTCCAGAGCAAACATGAATACAAAACTATTTGAAAGAGTTTGATGATATAATTTGAAATTCAGTGTTCTAGAAATGCATCCTTTTAGGATTCTTGTTAGATCTGAAAAGATCAAAAGCAAGACCATAACATATAAATATAATAAAAAGCCTCATTATTTAATACTCAAAAATAGTACAATAAATTAAATTATCTTGCCAGCATATATTTAAAATATACAAACTAAACAAAGGACATGAAAAAATACAAAGATATATGTGTCCTGTTTTCAAGAAGCATGTGATTAACAGAGAAAAAAACCTGTCTGACATATTGTTGAGGACATTAAACCAATTTGAACAAATTGTATTAATATATGGATCACATATTCTCTTCTATAAATACTTTTTTATGTAATATCCTTCAGCAATGACAAAATGATTGCAGCTGATCGACAGTATATTTTTCTTTATCTGCTTTATATTCATAAAACAATAAAAGAAAATTTAAAAAAAGGCAGGAAAAATAAGAGTGAGAGAAAGAGACTAGAAACATAGCAACTTTTTTTTAAACCAAAACTAATTTTACTCATTATGGAAGAACAGAGTAATGTTCTATGTGGCTCTCTTAAAAGCTGACTTTTGTCAGCACTTGAAATAAAGATGAGTGAAGCCGCAACTGGCACTTGGTGCCCAGCAATGTCAAGGGCTGATACAGACCTAGAACATTCTGTGAGAGAGAAATTTTTTTTTTTTTGGCATGTGGCTGAGATTTTTCATCTAATATTAAATAATCCCCTATAGTATCATCTTCTTAGCAACCAGTGGGTTTGTTATTAATATGTGGATGCATTATGAATCATGTTTCATAATAACAGCAATAGTGAAGGATTAATGAACATGGCTTTAGTAGGTATCACATTAGACATACTCCATCCTCCTCCAAGATTTTGTCCAGCAGGTTAGATAGACCAGCTGCAGGACCAATGTATCAAAGGAAATAGGAGTGGTTTCTGACATCAACATACTTTTTAACTAGAGCGTTTTAAGTTGATTTGCCATGAAATGGAGCAGGAAAAGGAAAAGGGTGGAAAGGAAACAAATTTCTTAAGATGTTCCACTTAAATATGCAAATATGTGGTGCAGTATAGTGGCATCCTTACATGGAAAACAGAATCAGAAACTAGGAACAAATGGAAAATAAATGGTGACTTTTGCAATGCCACCTCACTCCAGCACTAGGCTGGTGGCATTTTTTTGAGACAGAAAAAAAATGGGATGAGTTTAACTCTAACCTACATGTTATTGAGATACTCAAAGTAAACCACAGCTCAGGCTTTGACTGTAATCCCCTTGAACACGTCACAGCAGTGAGTTCTTGAAATGGCTGCATATGATCCAACAAAAAGTGAAATCAAGAATGAAATTCCTCTGAGCCTGAATGGAGAAAAGAAAAGGCAAGAGAGGTACAAAACTGTGTTTGCAATACAGTATTTTTTACTATCCTTCTGTCAAAAAGAGCTACACTGAGGTAGACCCAGTTTGTCCATCTCTGTTTGAAAAGCACTTTGAAGTTGAAACGTACTTCATACGTGCTAAGTATTATTATTAAAATTAATTGATAGGGTGACTGTTCTGTGCAGCTGCCTGCTAGCTTAGATTGAGTTATGCTGCAGGATATTGTTTGTGTTGTGCTGAAGAAGGCTGTGGTAATACCCTATGACTACCACTCCCCTGGGAACTCTCCCAAAAGCAAAATGTGCATCTGATGAGAGTATCCCAGTAAGTAACGATTTGAATACATAAATAAAATTAATAGGAATGAGCACTATGTGTGGGAGGTAATTTGAGGTCTTCATAAACATCAGTCTTCAGTTCAGACAGAAATTGTCAGTGATCTTAGTTTTGGAGATAATGAGTGGTCCAAACTTAACCATAAAATGGAAAAGGAAAAGTCTTAACAGAACTTTTATACCTCTTCTGGGACAGATTTGAAACTCAGATTACTCCCATACACTGGTCAGGGTCTATTCTGATTTCCTTTGTCTGTTGACTGAAAAAGCAGCCAATTTGCTTTTTCAAAGCATCTAACAAAGATTTCTAATCAGGAACTCCACTGACCCAGACTTCCATTGCACACAGTGAAGAGGAACGGTAGAAGGCGAGAGATGAAAGTTCAGATGACTCAGGATGATGCTTAAATGCAACAGCTTCTGCTGTTGAAGGTTCATTCTCCTACTGAAGCTGAGCATAAATACCTCAGATAAAGGACGTCCCTGGATTGCCATAGTTTGTCTCTCCGCAAAAACAAATCCAATCTAAAAGAACCCTAGCTGAGGTAAACTGTCCTGCTACCCATATTCCCAGTGCTCACCTTTTTTTTTATTATTAATTTTTTAGTTTTGCTCTTTGTTTGAGTGTGAATTCCTTGAACCCTTTTATTTGTTGTTCCTACTTTCCAGTGCTAAGTCTCCTGTGCAAACAGCTTCGCTGGAGTGCAGCTGTCTCACTTTGCATAGCAGACTCAAAACACAGCTCTCACCAGTCCATGTTATGCTAACTTATGATTGAAACATTCAGGCCCGAACCCCTGGAATTTTCCATCTGCTTTTCATCTGCTGAGCTGATGCTGGAAGGGTAACCGCTGCGAGAAACCCCACAGGGCAGGTTTTACCAGTGGGTGTAATTGAGAAACAGTAGCTAACACTCTCAGATACAGGGCAAGGGGATGGTTAATAAAAGAAAATATAGATCAAAAAGATATAAACACACATCACAGCATGATCCAAATCAGTGTGTTGTTAGGTTGTGGTTTTGTGTTGTTTAGGGTTTTGGGGACTTTTTTATACATACAGGCTCACACATTCTCGACACCGTGTGCACCAGTGTGCCTTGTTGCAAGGAAGTAAAAAAATCTGAGATTTGTGGAACACGACCAGCATTTAAATGGAGTGAAAGGTCTTATTGAGATTCAGGACAGGGAGAAGGGAAAATTGAGATCCACTTCCCAACCAACAGTGTCACCCAATTCTTGAGCAAATCAAGTAAAAAAAAATAGCTGATGAATTTAAGTGCTTGACGCAACATGGTTTTAAAGTCCAAGAATTCAAATCTAAGCCTGCAGTCTGCTGAGCACTGCTAAGGACCCTGAGGCCTTGTTTAAACCTTGCAAAATGAGTCTAGTGAAAGCAGGTAAGCTATCTGCAGTAAAAGATGAAGCACTACATATAAAGTGCCATACTGAGGCACAAGCAGGCCTAAGACCTTGAGCTCCTTGGCATCTTTATTCTCTGTAAAGTGGTTAGAAAAAGGGTCTGCAACAAGGACTGACCAGCAGGGTGTACCTCTTGTAAGAAACATTAACAAAGGCTGTCATCAAAATCTGTCTTAAGTTATCTTTTATGTCCCTCACTGTTGAGTTTTGTTTTGGCTTGGTTTGTTTTTTGATAAAAAATAAAAATAAATAAGAAAAAGGAATCAAAGGAGATGCACACAAAGGCACATGCACACACACACATACACACTGTGAAATTGTTATATAAAATGACCAAGGCAAATCAAGGAAAATAATTATTGCAGCTGATGGAGCAGAAACCCCATTATGGCTAGATGCTAGTTCACAATGTACAGTCCTGGAGGTTGAGAGCTAAATGCATTTTTCAGCGTCTTTAGCACAATTTATTAAATTAAGTTTTAAAATTAATCTACCCACTCTATGTTTTCCCTCCTCTTTATTTCCTGCTTAAGGCTTGTTTCCTTGGTTATATTTTATAGTCAATGCTTATCACTGTTCACTTGCTTCGTCTTGTTTTCAGGCCTGATGCTGGAGTCTGAAACTCTCCTTACATTTATGCTGGAGATATTATTTATACAGATAGCAATCCTTAGCATGGGGTGTGAGGTGGAGCAGAGGGGAAAATGCCTGGAATATCTTTTGGTGCCTTCTGATGAAAGTCTGAGGCTCCTCAACTGAGAACCAAATTGAAATGTCAAGGCTCAACAGTGTCTCTGAGTAAATCCATGGTGAAACTAAAGCAGGGCAGATATTCATCAGTCAAATATCTTCCCAAAGTGGAAAACTAATGGGTAAAATGGTAAATGCACTAAAGGCCTGTGTGCATGTTGCTGGCATTCACCTCTTCCCAGAAGGAGTTTCCAGCACTGGCGTGTCTAAATGTATAAGCTATACCTGTATGCACATCAATTTCAGAGGCAGTCTGAAGTAAATCTGGTACAGCCTCTTCTCAGATGTAATCCTTTGACCATGTGGCTGGGTAATCCGTAAACCCTTTAGATGCAGCTATTGAGTCTGTACAGAAATTATGCTGCAGGTATCTTTCAAACAGCAAAAAAAGTTTTCAAAATCACGCAGCATGTGGCAGACATTTTTAGGATATTTTTTGCTCGAGTTTCATCTTTCTTCTTTTGAACTCATTGTATGCTAAAAACCAATTTTAATTCCCATGAGATCTCAGTTTCATGCCTCCTGAATTATAATTCTCAAATAGTTCTCTTTTTCATTCCTACCCATTGATACTTGTTCTATGTTTGCAGAAATGAGTTCACTTTCACTCTCAGTCTCTAATTTTCATGGAAATAAGAAAAAAACCCTGTAACTCCTTTTTAAGTGAAGAAAGGAACGGGCAGAAGTGAAGTGAAAAACATTAAAAAAAATGGCAATTGCAAAACTGAACATAGAAGCCAAAATACCTATCACAAAGACACTTGTTATAGATGCATAGGACCACAAGACTGGAAGACATACCTAATTCCTTATCTTTTCTGGCAATTGTGCAATATGCACAATACTGCAGAACAACTCACAATTTAAAAAAAAAAAAAAAAAGAATATAATGGAAAAAGAACAAAACAGCGTCAGATTTGGGTTTCTGAGAAGGAGCCGCAAGCAAGAAAATGGGAAAAAAGCAAAACCAGAAACAGCTGACATTTCCTTCTTCAGTTTATAAAGTATGAGAAATTAATTCAGGATGTAGTTACTGATGTGTATTTTAACAGTGTCTATTCACGTATGCATGGTATAAGTACTTCCAAGTATAACCTGGTTGAGGAGTGATTTAATTAATAACACTTAAACTATAAGCTTTCATTTACAGTAAGGCCCTCTGGGGCTTATTTCTTCGCATTGCTGCAAGAATACAAAGGAGGCTTAAAACTTGTGTAAATTACCTTTATATGTAAGATACACAAAGTTTCACACAGATGCAAGTAAATACTTTAATGTGTTCACGTGTGGAGGGATGGAGTGTGTGAGGGGTGTTCATATCAAGAGCAACTGTTTGAAGAACAGTTTTTTAAGTATCTTTTTCCTTGACTTAATTTTTCCCCTTTGTATATAAAGGAACATGGCAAGATTATCTTTTGCAGTTATTAGTATGGATCTGTTTATACAGATGCCTTTCTAAATTATGAATTCAATCATCATCACACAGATAAATGTTGAGTCATAAAGGCACATGTTGATTTAATATCCGAGAATGAGACTTTTGAGTCAAAGGACTGAATCATATTAGAGGTGCTGGGTTAGAAATGGTTAGGCTTTGAAACTTAATGTTACAGCGAATAAATCTGACAATATGTTTTAAAATAGAGAGGAGAAAAAAAAAGCTAAATTGCAGCCATGAAAGTATCATCAGAGTATTTTTCGACCAAACTACTGCATATTTCAAAGGTATATTATCAAGGTAGTTTTCTGTCTGAGGGTCAAATGAATAAGTTGTTCATCAGTGTAATAAAGCATGTTTTACTCTATGTGAACTTGTATATTTTAGATAGAAATCAATGCTACCGTTTTGGTAAGCTCTGAGTTTTGCTCAGTGGGTAGAAGAAGTATGAGTTACCAGACTAAATCTATAAAATAAAATTTTAAAATATAAATAACATATAAAATATATATTATAATATTATAAAGCAAGTTTTTAAGCAAATATTATAAAATAAATACAAGAAGATTTTTGGTTTATTTTTTTCCCAAAGTGCAATGTACACTTTGACGAACGTACATCTAGAGATGTGGTTTCCCTCATTTAGGGCCAAATTTCAGAAGAGGATTACAACATATTTGCATTTGAAATTTCTTTCATGAAAAGTTCTAGAAGTGAATGTATCCACAAGAATAACACCAACACTGTGTAATTTGAAGTAGGGCATGTAAACCTAATCCCTGTGAAACTGTTAAAGGTGATTGTCCCATATAAATCCAAATGTAAAGAACTGTGCCATATGTAAAAGCAGTATCATACCCGGAGAATGACATATTTTTCTCTTATTTTCCACTTTAACTGAATTGCAAGCTAACTCCCAAACACCAACCCAGACTATTTTCTTAACTGCCTAACCTGCAGGTGTGTAAATACACAGGTGCTTCACTAATCAGCCTTTAAGTTCCTTGGGTTCCCAGATGCTTAAACATCCTTGAAAATGCATATCCCAAACAAGGGGTGGTTTTCCTCTATGCAAAACTTCACTGCAATGCAGCCTAAATTTACAGGCACCAGACAGACACTAATGAATTCATCAGTGAGGGTAAAAATTCATCCCTGCCCCTACTGGTGTTTTGCCCTGTCTTCTGAATCATGGCACTCTTACTGTAATGTCTGATCTGCTCAGTGTGAAAGCAATTGAATTACCATCACCCATATAATGATGAAGAATGGCAACTGGAGATTGTGGCAGAGCTTCAAAGAAACATCTCTGATGAGAAAGGTTAATACTTCATGAGCACTGAACGAGTCATGCTGTGAAGGAAAACCACCTCTTACACAGTCAGCGTGGTCAGGCAGAAGCTACAATAGGTAGACCAAAAGCCTGGGACTGTTTTCAAAGGCATTTTCCTCTCACCGCTTGATATTTATGGAGCTTTAAGTATCTTGGGTTAATGAGACAATAAGGGTTTCCATGAGGCAAGTTCTAAGTTAATCACATAAATTAGTTGGGTTCGGTTACACTGTGATAGAACAGGAACCAAACTGTGTCTGTTTTCTCTTTCTTTTTTCTCCTTCTCAAAGAAGAGCTCCAATCATGAAGGTTCCAATCTCACAGTGCCAATAGGTAGCAAAGTTACTGAAAGCAATCTATATGAAATTTTCCTGATTTTACTGACTAACACTGTGTCTACCTGGGGACTGGGAAGCTATGTTTATCTGCTGATAGATATTTCAGTTGACTGGTTTGGGTTTTGGTTTTCTGACAGATGTTCTGGAAATATTCTGAAGAACTTTTTTTACAATAGCAGCAATTTTGAAGATTTAGTTTCCAAGGAATTAAATGAATAAATTTGTTGATGAACCTCCTGTAATCTCCAGGATACATTATGTCGCAAAATTTTACAATCTGTTATATTAAAAAGTACATCTAGCCCTGTGTTGTCACAGTCATATTTTTAGGAAACCTCTCACTTAAAAGTCACATTTATCAATGGTCTTGCTGTATGAATAGTCATTTGTAAGTGAAAAAGGTGATAGTATTTTATCTTAAGACACAGCAGATTTCTTTTTAAATTTTTTGTACCAATTTTCCTTCATTTTCATATTCCTATTCATAGTGAAAGGCACTGACCATAGTTTCCTTTAAAGTACAAATAAAAGGTACCAGTTGGTGGAAACTGAAAAAGAAAAAAATATCTGATCCCAACTAATCTGGATACTGTGAGGTTTATTGTCTGTTCTATGTGAAGAAATATCTGGTCGTCTTAGTTTTATTCAGAGCTTTGGATTACCTTGATTCTACATAATAAGTAAAACCACACATTTGCTTTTCAAGGAACATTAGAAATTGTTCTAGAAAGACCTTATTAGTTCTGCTTTTCCAGTTCTCAACAGTGTGACATTACGAACAATGATAGGCTTTACAGACTTAGTAAAATGTGTTATTGTCCTTGCTGACAAGCCTGGCAAGCTGCTGTGTGTGTTTTCACAGAGCACAATGTCAAAACTTTCTTATACAAAGCTCGAGGACCTGTACAGAATGAGCTACAGCAGGCAGAGATTAGCGAATTCCCACCGTAGCTGTTTACAGATTTGCAACTTGTGTATTCACTTGTGGGGCGTCACGGTTGTATATTGAGCATTCATAAATCACAGAGCTCTCCGGCCTTGCTATGAAAATATGACAATTCTGCTCGGCACCTGCTCCACCCTCTATTTCTGTCACTTGCCAGGATGACAGCGGGCTATAAACGTCTCCATGTACTAAAGTCCCAGCTCTGATTCGATGGAATTAAATGACCTTGGCCAAGATGATATTTCTGACATGGAGAGCTTGTACCATTCTTCATGTAAAATAAGCAGGTCTCTAAACTTGAGTGACAAAAGTCAAATCTTCTTGAATGAAATAAAATAAAAAAAGGCAACAAAACAAACAAAAAACATTGACTTTATTTCAATATTTCTTTTTTCAATACTCTGAAGTTTTACCAGGTAATTGCCCGACACAAATATTTATGAATGTCAGACCACAGAGTTATATAGCATTTGCTCAGAGAATAACATCATTTAATGAATTCTACCATGCACATGGGACTTGGGTCTTTAATGAATAGGTCACTGTGATTTCTAGAGATGGCTGTCACTTTGAGATATGAGAATCATTTCTCTTTAGTGAAGAGGAGCTTGGATATGTGCATATTTAGGGGTTCTATTTCGCACAACTTTAGACCTCTCAAAAATGATGCAGAGCTGGGGCTAAGATTTAGGAGATTTCAGGTATTGTATCTCTGAGATTCCCAAAGATCAGGAAAGTAAACACACACACACAATCAAATAAAAACAACAAAACAAACCCAACCATCTCCAATTTCCCTGCAAATTAGTTATTTCTGTGTTACTACTGGAGTTCTGAAGCATAAAATATGTAGTAATGTTTTTAGTGCATTTTTCCTTCCTGGTGCACTGCTGTTTTTTCATTTCACAGGTTTCACCCTTTCCTAAAATCTCCTGTATAGATACAGCAGTGTTACTGTGTAATGTAACCCTTTAAAATCAGTTACATCTTTTGCCTTTTACGTTCAGC
>JAWWMA010000100.1:64976394-64986644 GCA_035041425.1 Mionectes olivaceus | reverse complement strand
GTGTTACTGTGTAATGTAACCCTTTAAAAGCAGTTACATCTTTTGCCTTTTACGTTCAGCTTGTGCTTTATAGTCCTGTATGGCACAAGAGAAGTGAACACCATTAGCACGTGTGGAAGAACTTGACCTTGATTTTCCAACATCAGTCTTATGTATAGATAGGTACCCACATATATCCAAGAAAAACTAACTTTTTTCTGGTCTTGTTTTTAAAAAATGAACATTTTATCAAAACCAGTCTTAGCTGCCTTGGCACAGAGGAAAAACTGAGTATCTGATAGAGGTGAGAATTGGTAAAGTTCTCTTAACTCTGCACAGGGTAAAACCTTGTTATCCATGACTCTCTTCTTGCAAAGTAGACACAGGACTTCAATCCCCATAACAAAAGTCCAATCCCCAAGGAAAAAAAGTCCAATTTTTTTTTTAATTATTATTTTTTAATTTCATTTAAATTTTATTTAATAATAATAAATAAAAAGGGTAAAGTAATAAATTAAAGTATTTCTCAAATCTAATTTAATGGACTTCTTGAACTACTGAAAGTCAGTAGATAGTAAGTTTATTGAACAGAGAAGCATGTATTTACTGTGAAATGGAAAAGCATTTCTTTGTGTACAATGGAGATGAAAATGGCATTATAATCAACAGAATAGACTCTTTTAAGAGAAAAAAAAGATAAGCTTTACAACATATGGGGCATCACAGGATGTAGAAATGAAATAAGCAATATCAAGGATTTTGAAGTCAGCATGAAAGAAAAATTCTGGGTTTTTTATCCCCACACTTATTATTTTTAATTAAGATCTCTTTGTTCCTGCTGAATTAAAGATACTACAATACAACTGCAATATAGCCAAAACACAAAAACATTGTCCAAAATTCAAATAGTTCAAGTTTGGATGAACCTCTTGCAGAAAGTGTTTGAAACGAGGTGATTTCAAATTCAAGGACTTTATTCCAGAAACATCACCTCAATCCTTCAGTAGAAAGGTGCTTGCAAAAACTCAAGTCTTCTCCGACCTAAATAATTCTGTGATTCTGTGACTCTTACCATCTTTTATTCATTTTGAAGCTTTCATCTTTGCACTCTGCACACTTGCACCTATTTTAAGGTGATTGACCTGAGACAGAAAGTTCTGTTGCATGACCCTGCTCTACGATATTAAAATTGCAAATGTTTCTCTATAATGATTTTCCCTTCTAACAGAAAAGCTTCTCTAACATAAGCATAACAAGTGCAAAACCTGTCTGAAGAACATCCACAATTCTTTTATATCTATTTTCCCTTTTTTTTTTGTCTAGATGTCTCCAGTTTCCCTTTTGGAATTCTTAGGACAGTTAATGGGAAAGTGTAATCATGTGGTCTTCAGTTATGGAAATACAGCTGAAGTTTAGATCTAATTAATAAGAACTTTATTTTTAATGAAGCCTCTTTATAGAATTTGTCTATCATACCTTATTGTGGGTTTTATACCGGTTAAATTATTTGTATAAAACATATTGCTTACTATGATGCTGCTCCACTGTTTTTAGTGTTAATTTATGGGACCCTATATTTTCAAGAACCTCCAATTTAGGTGCTGCAAATAAGTTTGCTGGTCAGATAAATCCTCAGTGTAACTAATCTGGATTAAAACAAATAATGGAAAAAAACTAATTTTAAAAAAACCAAACCCCATGAAGTTATTGAAAGAAATAAAATTTTGAATCAGGTTCCAAACAGAGTATTTAGACTTTTGTAATAAAGTGTTATTAATTTAGCAATCAGTGGAAAACATATGATTGCAATAAAACAGATAACTAACTTGGATGTGGATTTCTAGTCAAGAAATACCCTTGAAAAAGAACAGTTACTTTAATCCCAACATGTCTTCTTTGCAGCTAACAAAAAAGACAGGGACAACAGGTTATTGCTGTAACCAAACAGAACTGGAACAGCCAACTTTGTCCTTAAACAATTTGTTCCTTGCTATCCATTCGTCAATTCCATGTAAATCTTGAAATGACCTATAGTAGACTTTCTAGCAACATAAATCTTCTACTGCTCAATATGACCAGGAACACTGCTGAGGACTTCTCCTGGCTGTCAATGTTCTTTATGGGTTTGACTACAATAAAACCACATCCTTTCATTTCTGCACAGAAATGAGTGGATTGTGGCAAATTCCTTGGGTGACTCGGTGCACTAAATCACTCCCTTTCCCATGAAGAATACTATTCAGCTTCTGCCTCCTCTCAGGAAGCAACTCACATTTTGAAGAAGAGGTTTTTATTCAAATAAACACCAAACAATAAACTGGCTTTTCAAAAAGGATGCTCTCTTAAAGTGGCAGTGACATCCTGTGCCTTAATCCACTCCCCTGACTCAAGCAATAAAGTGACAAATGAAATCAGTGACTGTTGAGAAATAACCATGTTCAGTTCAACTGGATATACACACACAGTCTTCCCTTGAACAAATCTACCCTTTAAGAAATCAGTCTTTAAAGTTACAGTGCCAGGCTGTGAGTTGTAAAACAAAACAGCAACAAAAATCCCAGAAAAAAAAAATCTTCCAAAACATATGGCTTCGGAATAAATAATATATAAAGCTGACAGTTGATCAGCTGATATACCAGATTAGTTTCACAGGAGCACCTGAAGAAGTGTCAGGGACACTTCTGCTCACAAAACCCAAGACAACATTCTATGGTAATGACTCTAAATGTTGTTGGAAGCCAAATCATTATATATATTACTGTGGAATACTGCAGTATTTGTTTTCAATAAGTGTTATGTCTAGACTTCCTTCCAATGTGCTCATGTTCACAAAGGCTAATCAATAGTTACTTTACTTACTCTATTTAGTTTCAGCACATTAATTAATGTATCCCTCAATAATCATGACAGACTTCATCACTGGATCAAAGAGAAGAGTTTGAAATTGGTTTTGTTAACAATGAAGCCATTTCTCCCTTCTCTCTTATGACCTTATCCAAGGAGAACAGAAGTGCAAAATGTTCCCAGCTCAGAACAGTGACTTTATAAATGCACATGGACCAGGCAAAATCTCTGCCTCTCTTGATCTTTGCTTTACATTTCATATCAATTGATAAAATATAATCTTTGAAGAGGGCCTAATCCAAAGAGAATAGAGCTTTTCCCTGGATTTAAAATTAGTTTTTCTAAATATTTTTTAATTAAAAATTGTGTACTGTAAAGCTATTGTTTTATTACTGAAAATACTATGGAACAGCAGACATCAGGCAAAAGTTTAATGCTTGTGTGATTTAGTTCAAGACATTCATGATTCCTAAGATTTCCATTTCCTGAATTATTGTTTTATGACTTAAAAACGCTTTTTCTTGACTGCACACATACAATGTGACAGCAGAAGTCACTACTACAGGTTTATGAACTGGGACATAGTTGTAAATCAATACAGAAAATCATGGCAGTTTGCCACGTTAATTTAGATTTCTGAGTGCAGACAGGAGTTGCTGTTTCTCAAAACAGTTTACTCCTTGATTTCAAAAAAAAAGGGGGAAAAAAGGGAATAAACGGGGGAAATCTGTTATCTCTCATGAGCCACAGTGGCACTAGACTCTGTGGTAGTAGCTGGTGTTGGTGAGATACTTCAGAAACATGTTGCCAGAGTTCAGCTGTACCCAGAAGAAGTCCCCCATGAGAACTGGAGAAAGGCCGTTTATTTTTCGGACCTCTCATTTTGCCACTGTGGTAGCACGGACTTCTTTGAGTCTTCATGTGGAAACTGTCAGGGCAGGCAGTTGCTGAGAGCTGGGTTTGCTAAAAAAAAGTGCTAGCTGTATAGAAAGCAGAGGTTCCTGCCATAGGGAAGTGCTACCAGACCTTCAACCTGAATGCATGTTATATGCTGACTGATATCAGGGGTAAATAAAGTTACTAAAGTGGAAACTACAGCAAACCACAGCTTTATAAACCTTTTATAATGCTTATGTTGAATATATAACCTTTACAAAGCTTATGTTGAATGACTCAGAACACAAGCTTGGAAATTTAGGGTGCTTTGCATGTTTAAGCTAGCTGGATTTCCATGTACCAGTTTTTGGACTATTTAGAGTATAAAAATATTATTTTTCACTGAAGTGATGCTTCTGTGCGTCAAGTAACATAGAAAAAAACACAAAATCATAGAATATACTGAGTTGGAAGAGACAAATAAAGATCACTGAGTCCAACTCCTGGCCCTATACCATCTCCAAGTCACACCAAGGGCCTGAAAGTATCATCTGAATGCTTCTTGAGCTCTATCAGGTTTGGTGCTGTGACCATTTCCCTGGGGAGCCTATTCCAGATCCCAACCACACTCTGGGTGAAGAACCTTTTTCTAATATCCAACCTAAACCTCCCCTGACACAACTTCAGGCCACTCCCTTGAGTCCTGTTACTGGTCCCAAAAGAGAAGGGATCAATTCCTACCCCTCCCTCTTGCCAGGCAAAATAAGGCAATGCTGATCATACAAGAATAGATGGTCTCTGGGTTACTGAAAGCCTTTGTTCTGATAGATTCCTTTAAGATATCACCACAGTCTTGCAATGCACTATTTCTCTTCATCTTGTGGTGTGCAAGGTCTACTGGGATGCCTAGTCTACTGAAAAAGTCAGTGAGGTTGCCACCTTTGCTTTGTTACTCACATATGACAGAAGTTTCCTGAATTTCTACTTCTTGTTTTCCTGTTGTTCCTTCAGAAAAATCATACACTAGCAGAACAGCATCTAAGAAAGTACTCAACTGCATTATGATTCCTGAAGCATCACGCACCAGAACTTTTACCCTTTACGCTTTAGAACTGAGTTTGAAGCATCTTTTCCCACCAGACCATTGCCCAAAACAGACAAGAAACACTGCAAACAATATTTTCAAAAATAGATTGCAGAAATTATCTTATGAGAAGGTTCTTTATAGTAAAATTGTCTGTAGAAGACAAAGTAAGTATCAAGGTTAAATGTGCTTTATTCCCCTTTGTTTAGCACTGATGTGAGTACATTGTCAGGATATAACAAGAGAACAGCTGCCTATGTGGTGCCTCCATAAGTGAGGTAGCCGTTTTCATCTAATCTGATCCCTCCAGGATCAGATCCTTCCCTTAATGGGATTTGGAATTTGCTTTGAGAGAAATAGACTTCCCTTCTGCCAACACAATATAATTAATATTTTATAAAATAAAATAATTTAACACAATGCAGCTCTACTGCATTTTAAAACCTGAACATATCAATATTCAAAAAACCCCCCAAAACAATAGAAGACATAGCTCTGAATGTCTAATGTGTCATTATAATGAATGTCATTAACTACAAATTAAACAGCATGCAGTACATCCTGATTTTCCTCCTCTGAATCACAAGAACTGAAAAACTAACAGTTGTTGTTTTTTTCCCCTTTCCCCTTGTATTTCTTAGAATTTTCCAACTGTTTTTCTCTTTGGCAAGTCACGGTTATTTTCATAATACAAAAGATGTTTAACTAAGGAATAGTCCACAGTTGTGAATGGAGCAAACATCCTAATGTCACTCAATAATAAAACAAGATTAACCCAAGGATCTGCATTTGTCTGTTTAGCCATGTGACTGAGAATTAGTCTATTCCCAAGTGGAATACTACCATACTGACTTGAAAGCTTGGACAACGAAGGCTTAACTGCTTTCACTCTTTTAAAATGTAACTTAAAAACAGAAATGAGGGCAATTTGAACAGATAAACAAGAATATGCCTGCATCTTGAGGGCTATTGTAATTTTTCTGCACATAAGGATGTTACTTAACATACAGAAAAGATAAAAAGTCTGTAAAAAGCTCTCTTACTTTTGCCACTTTTCTGTCTGAGCTGAGCAAATATATTCCTACAAAAAAGAAAGTAATGATTTGACACAAATCTTCTTCAAATCATGATCACTTTTACCAACACTATTTGCCTCAAATTCAGGTTGTTGTTTCTATATGCAACTCTGCTGCCCCTGTACTTTTGTGATTCGATACCTTTATGAGAATTACATTTACTTTTGGTAAATTATCACCAAATAGCTTTCACAAACAAGCGTAAGCACATGGGGTTTATATTACTCTGGTCTTTTGCCATAACAATGTAAGAATAGCTGTAATGAGTCAAATGAAATACCCATTTAGTGTATCATCTCTCTCTGACAATTGCAGCAAGGGATGCCCTGGGAAGAATATAGGCTGGCCGTAGGAACATCCCAGACACATTTGAGAAGGAGATAATGATGTGCCCTACTCTCTGCCATAGACTTTTTTTTTGCCATAGCAAAAAGGCTGTGATACCAGGGTCTAAACATGAGCCTTTGTTCAATAACAAGAAAATAATCACAGGACTAAATATGCAATGCAATACCATGGGCTGAATATATCTCCAGTGAAGACACATATAATGCAGTTGTGAATAGTTATTTTTATAAACAAACTTGTCTCTGTTCGCTCTTTTTCTTTTTTTTTCTTAGGATAAGATGAAAGAGCCAGCATTCCAGTTTATACCTTTGTTTCCCTTGAAAAAAGAGAAAGAAAAGAAAAGAAAAGAAAAGAAAAGAAAAGAAAAGAAAAGAAAAGAAAAGAAAAGAAAAGAAAAGAAAAGAAAGAAGAAACAAGGAAAAAAAAAACCTGAAAGGAAGAAAGGTCGAAAAAGGTGGTACTACACAGCTGCGTGATAGACTTCCTCACCACTATATCACAGATAGTGGGATCACCTATGTGGTGATTTTTGGCTGAAGCGTCTACAGCGGGCCGCACAGATTCTGTAGCAATCATTATCCTGGTCGTGCACCATTATGTTCTGAAGACTTCAGATGACTATACCTCTACACTTAAAGCATCAATAAATAAATAATTAAATAAATAAATAAGCAAACTAATCAAACCCTCTCCTTCTAAAATTTGTGCTTCTAGAATGTCTGTTTGCCATCCAAGTCATGTCTTATGAATAAGTCATAGGGATACCACAAGATGTTTGCCACCCAGGTCGTGTATTACACAGCTAGATCTTAAATTTCCTTGTCATCTCTGCAATTTTTGCTGTATAAACTTTCTTCTATCTAAGAGCTCAATTCTTTGTGTAAAGGTTTTACAACCAGGTTAATTTATGTGTAGTTTAGTGGGATATGTGGTGCTACCAGTGAATTATTTGGAAAAAGGCTGCTTTAAAAAAAACCTTCCAAAAATTCTGTCATATCTCCTCTTATTTATGAGAATATTCTCATAACTTTTAAATGGCTCATGCTAGACTGAATAAATTGCCACCCTACTCCAGTGAAAGTTCTATGAAAATTCAGAGATTTTTTTTTCTTCTGGTTATTGTAACTTGTCTCCAGTATGTGTTTAGGGGAATTATATTCTAACAGAGGAAAGCTTAGCTCTCTGTCTACAGATATCAAAACCACTAATCAGGTTGCTGAAGGTGCCTTTTTAAACACCAGTGCAAAGCCAGGGCCTCTGGATGTAGGGAGCTGGTCCTGTTCGGATGCATTACCAGAAAGTCTTGAATCAATGCAATCCATCATAGCAAACAAAGACAAATCTTCCATATACATAATTACAAGTCTATCTGTCCTGGAAATACAGTAAAAAATGCCCATAAAACAGGGTTCAGCTGTGCCAGAGAGTAGGACAGCTGAACAGATATGACTGGGAAATACGGAAACACCATCTTGTTGCTTGTACCAGGCATGTTATCCAATTCCTTTGTGTAGCAGCTAATAATCTCCCAGTTAGTCCCTGTCTTTTTTCTGCGTAAGTAGTTTGGTCTAAAGTCTAGCAAACTTCTAGGGAGTTCAACAGCTCTGTAATAAACTCAGCTGGTAAGGAAAGCCTTGGGGCTACAAGTGCCATGGGCCCCAGGGCAGCTTGGTGTGTATACAGAATCATAACAACATGTACTACTTCTACCCTTTTAATAGCTCTTTATAACCTTTTTATACCCAAAACTGGCATTCAGTTTTTAATTCGTTTTTCTCCATATAAAGGCATGCTAGCATCAGATTTTTTTTTCTGAAATCCTCCCACCCAGAGGATGCTTATACTTTACACTGCTTTTAAAGTATTGTTCATCCAACTCACTTTGAACTTTAAAGCTTTTTACTGAGATAACAGGATCTACAGTGTGAGATCAAGCTTAGAAATCACAGCTTGAAATGCCCATCCAGGGGAAGTCATGCAGAAAATGAAACATATCTGGCAGAACAAGACTATGGTCGGAGTGACAAGACAAAGTCAAGGAAAAGGGCAATGAGGAGAACCCCAGACAGGAAAAGGCTCCCTGGTGTTACTGGGAGAAAAGAGGGTAAAGGTGTGGAGAAAATGAAGAGTTAAAACTCACCTAGAAAAGCTGATTGAAGTGTGTGAACAATTCCAGCTCCCCCCTCTTCCCAGAAAAGGTCATTCTGTGAAGAAACATTTTCTTGTCTCTGTGTCTTTGCTTTTATTTTGGGCTTTATCTGAGGGAATTTTGTCTAGGTGCAATTGTGTCTTTTTCAAACTGTTCAGACTCTTAGCTGTCTCTCAAAAAAAAAAAAAAAAGAGTGTAAGAAAAGGAGCTTGGGGAGACAGTAAATTTAGCGCTGGTTGGGTGGTATTGGATTGACAGCTATGTGACCACAAAAGTTATAACGTGGGCAGAAAAGGTCTTTTCGTTCATGGCGTCTCTCAGCCTGTCTCATTTCCCTTAATGAAGCACTCCCATAGAAGCATCCCAAAATGTTCTGTGTGCCCTATGGCAACCAACCCCTCTCTCTGACTGCAGTGCTGTGCTCAGCACCCTCTTTTCTGCATGGGTAGCAGTTACCTGTGAGTTCACTATAATCCCCTGAGGCAACAAAATCCATTGCACAGCTACTCTTGAACCACTGACTCTCGGTCAGTGTCTCCTTATTAACCCAATTCAAAACTGGGAGCTAGGCAGAAAGCCCATCTATCTAATAACCAACCTCCTAAGCAGACCCCCTCCTTGTGCTCATCATACAATTTGCCCCTCTCATTCCCCATGCCTAGACAGGGTTTCTTGCAGTCATTCATGCTTTACACACCCTTCTAGGACACAAGAAGAGACACTGTCCCCCTGAAATTATCTGCGATGATGGGTTCTTCCCAGCTGGAAAGGTAAAACCACAAACATTGAACTCATTTTGTGCAAAAATTAAAAGTTTCCAGTCACTTATTTTGACTTCTCTTTGGTTGTACTGCCAATGTGCTCTCTCACTTGCCAGTGAAGTTCTACTGTAGAGGAAGCAGAACATACTGCTACAGGACTACATGTTCTTATGCTGCAATTTTTTATTTTTTTGTAATTTTCACAGAATCACAGTATATTCTGAGTTGAAAGGGACTCACAAGGATCACTGAGTCCAATTCTGAAGTGAATGGCCCTGAAGTGAAGAGACTGAACCCACAAGTTTGACATCATTAGCACCATGCCTTGACCTACTGATCTAATCTCAAGGTCAGTCCTACTGAAACAAAACAAAACAAAACAAAACAACAACAAAACCCAACAAACAAACAAAACCAAACCAAAACCAAAATGCCCCCCCCCAATCAACCAACCCACTAAAAAAACAACCAACCAATCAAAAAAAAAAGCCAACAAATCACCTGTTTCAACAACACTTCTGTAGAAGAGATCAACACTTCTGGTATTTATGACTGGAGTTGTACCCGAAACTATGACTATATGCTACCAAAATATAAATACATAGCAGTTCACCCATTATGACCAAGAGTGTTGTAGGAGCACTGATAGACAAGAGCCACAACTTTTCCCTCCTTTAATTGACCTTTTGAAAGCACAAAACCAGCCTAATATTAGAACTAAATCTTGCTGTGCTTTTATGTAAATAATTTATGGAATGTTTCAAAGCAGCTTTGTTTTATTTTTCTTTGGATACCATTTGTGCTTTATGAAGAAGAATAATTAGAAAATTATCTGTATTTTCTTTAACCAACACTATTTTAGGGGACTCCCTCCTCCCCCATAATCATATATGATACACAAAATGAATATAGGTAATTAGAAAATTAGGGAATTCAGCAGCATCAACTCTAGTTTATTTTGGTTTTTAGAAAATGAGTAAATCAAACTAATAAAACTATGAAAAACATCTTATATAATACTTTTGGTTATTTAAAATATATTTTTACAAATCACATATTAGCTCTTTAATATTATTGTTAAATAAATCCAATAAATCTATTAATTTATATCCAATTAATCTAAAATTTATAAA
>JAWWMA010000100.1:64927175-64951931 GCA_035041425.1 Mionectes olivaceus | reverse complement strand
CACTATCTAGGCCTCCCTTTCCTTTTTCTTGCCAAAAAACATGTTGAACCTGCATGAGTTGAAAGCACGGATCACTGTAATACAGATCAGATATCAAATGAAGCTAAGAAAATAGGACCATTTTGCAAGTTTGAATACCCAGTTTGCAATATTTTCTGCACAGTTTTTAGAGAAAAGAGCTACTCATACCACCCAACATACAGCTGGTGTATATAATCACACGCTCCCTGGTTATGGATGCCTGTGTTCCTGTCTGGATGAACTTGTCTGCATGCGTCCCAGACTTTCACATAGAAGAGGAAGGGAGAGAAGAGGGGAAAAAAAAAAAAAAAGGAAAAATTAAAAATAAAGGTCATGAAATTTGATCATCTCCATATTTAAGGTTACTCTAAGCACTCTGCAAATAACAAGGTACTTTAATACTCTGCTTGCACTTTAGTCTCATTTAATATAAAACCTATGAAAGATTATTCCTGAAGTCATTATCTTTAACTGTTGAGAGCATAGATCATGCCTAAGTGACTGAAGTGCCAGGAGAACTCTCAATGGGATACTACTGAAGATCTGATATATGTCTTTCGGTCTCCACCGGAGTCAAATGACGTGCAGAAGAAGAGCAATGATAACTTTGAAGAATGAAATGTGTTCCACAGGCAGCCAGGATTGTGAGCCTAAGGCATGCTTGGGATGACTGAACAACGGCCTGTAAAACACTCCTGATTTCCAAATGGTGTTAGAGGGATGTTGTGAGTGACTTGTCCTACTTATTAATCCTGTTTGCTTTGTAGATTCTCTTCAGGGGTGGGACTGAACTGCACCCTTGTGCTTTGCATCGGGAGCAGAGACCACAATGACTATAAAGGGTTACTCAGCTTTTCTTGATCCTGATCAAGTGGAAATCCCCTGAGATAGATGGCCCTTTGCAAAATGATTCCAGCTAATTCTGTCTAAAGGGGCAGAAATCTGCAGAGTAGGAAATTCACAAGCAATAGGACAGAGAACTCATATTCTAGTGACAGGAGTTAGAAACTCAGTAAGCTTGAGAATAAGAATGTAGAGGAAAAAAGTTGCTCATGAATGTGAATGGAAGTTCTACCAAAAGGTATTGACTGCATAATCTGAGCTCTGAGAATGACTTTCCTTCACAGACAGAGAATCATGGCATAGAGTGTGTAATATCATTTACCTGGATCAAAGAGAAAGTTTGTCGTAATTTCCAGGAACACCTTGTGGACAACTACATCCTTTACTGTGACGAAGAAAAGACAGGAAATACCCATAGTTGTTTATCTCAAACAAGTAAAACTCAGCAGTTGAGGTTTCACCACAGCCACTCAGAGGCACCTGATAAGAACAGTTTCCTCAAGGCTCTTTGAAAGATTTGAAACAAAACAAAATGAAATTGAGCAAATCCCTCTATTCTTAACAAGTTTGTTAGGGGAAGAATTAGTGTTTTTTTTGATCCTTTACTCCAACTGTAGTAACTGCAAAAGGTATTGAAGACCTCAGAATCTGAAATCTGTGTTTGTTTCTTCTGAGATTTGCATGCCATTTGAAATGAGTCAGGACTTACGAGTTTATTAGTTTGATTATGTCCAAAATACTTATAATAATACTTAGACTCTTCAAGACGTCTTGTGAATTAAAGCCTGAATAGGTCTTTGAGGTCTCCAAATGTAATATGCTGTCTCAATCCAACGTATCATCATTCAATTTCAGTTATTTTGTGTTCTTTATACCCCACTGCCAGCATTTTTCTGACTTCTCTTGGTATTCGGTGGGAGCTTTGATGGAGTTTTTTTGGGTTTTGGTCTGTTGGTTTTTATTGTTTATTTGTTTGTTTGTTTCAATGAACATAGGAGCATCAGTATATCTCCTCTACTGACCCTTGATTAGAGATTTTTGAAATATTCAATAACTATAATATTCTCTGACTATATAGCCCTTTTTTCTTCACTTGAATTAAACATAAAATGACCCTCACTGTTTTAAACTTTTGTGTCTAACTACCAGATGCAGATCTAGCTACCATCACTGCATCAGATGAACAAATCTCAGCTCTTTGGAAGAGAAAACAATGGCTGACAGTCTCAATCCCTTTTTCACTGCCTGTTGTTAAGCTGTATGAATAAAACCAAGCAATACCACGTTTGAGAGGATTTAAAGGATCATCCTGTCCAGCCTTTCTTGATAAAAGCTTGGCCTAGAAAAGATGCCCCAACATCCTGTTGAATCCTAAAAATGTTCCATGTTGGGGAATCCTCCACTTCCCTGGGGAAATCAACGATTGATTGTTCTCATTGTGAACAGCTTTACTCTTGTGTCCAATTGGAATCTCCCCAGGATTTCTTGCACCCGTTACCCCTCATATTTTCCCTGCAATTCCTTGGAAAATGGGAGTCTCTATCTTCTGTGTAGCTACCTTTTAAACACAGTGACAAACTCTTCCTTAAGCCTTCTTTTACCATATCTGAACAAACCCAGCTCTCTCACCCTTTCCTCAGATGGCAGGCTACCCAGCTCTCTGTTCATCTTTTTTGCCCTGCTCTGGACTCTCTCTAGTTTTCCCACGTAGGTTTTTGTGCAGTGTAGATTTTTCGCGCAGTGGAGACTGACACTGAACACAGTATTCCAGGTGTGGCCTGACAAGCTCTGAATAGCACGGGATAATGACTTCTGTGTCACTGCTGGTGGTGCAGCTCAGAATCCTGCCACCTTTCCTTACTGCAGCACCACACTGTTTATTCATAGTGAGCTTGTTGTCTACCAGAACCCTTAGTCCCCTTTCCACAGAGCTGCTTCCCAGCCTGGTAGATCCCATTCCAGCTTGTGCTACACTCAGAGATGACGTCTTCCGAGGTGAAAACCTCACAGAATTGTAAAACTTCAAAGGGTTCTTGTCAGTCCACCCCTCCTGCCTACCCAGGTCTTCCTGCAGAGTGGTTTTCCCTTCTAAAGTGTCCACTTCCCTACTCAGTTTGGAGTCACTGGCAAACTTCATCAGGCTAACACTTGATTCTCTGCTTTCACATCACCATGTCAATCACTGGGGACCCCACTTGTGAGAGGTTGCCAGTTTGAAAAGGAGTTGTTTACCACCATCCTCTTGGTACACCCTGACAACCAGTTCCCCACCCAGCCAGTTTCCCCACACAGACCCTTTGTCTAGTCCCTAACACATCAGTTTCTCAGGAGGAGTTTATGGGAAATCACATGGAGAGCCTTAGAAAAATCCCAGTAGACACTGTCCACCACTCACCCCACATCAACTGAGCGGGCTATTTTGTCAGAGAAGACAATCAGGTTTGTCAAGTACGATTCTCAGCTTCTCTGGAACTACAAATTTTCTAGCTGAGACACAGGATTAGGAACACAGAATCTCAGGTCATATTTTCCACTTAGCTATTTTCTTGCTCTGCCTAGTCCAACAAATCACTTAATCTCTTTATACTTTATTTTAGCCATCCCTAATTATTATTATTATTAAATAAGTATTTAAAATGTCCAGAGTTGCTGATCCTGTTAAGAGTCCTGTTGTTTTAGATGGTTCACACAGATTTGGTAAGTGACTTCCTGAGGAGTTTGCTGGTTAAGAAACACATGAAAGAAATGCCCAGGGGAGGGATGCTGTAATGTTTTTAAGCTCTTCCAAGATCTCTGAACACATCAGGTTCTCTATAGATACAAAGCATTAATTTTCACGCTGGAATGTGTGTGCATAGGGATAGACACAGCACATCATACTGTTCATAAAACAGACATATACACATACACATACATCCTCCCCATGTTTTCTGAACATATTTCAACAACTGCATGTAAATTTTCCCCTTGTTCTGTAATGATATGACAGTAAATGAATTACCATAAATAAAACAGACACAGGGATTGGTGCATAAAGTTGTCCTAGCTTCATACAAGATCTGACCTTGGAACAAAGAATACTTTACATCCGTGATGATTCTATCTGCTGTTGATGAATCACAACTCCTGCTTATGTTTAATCACTGCTGACAGTAACAGCTGACAGCTAGTTAGGAAGAAAAAAGTCCTCAGCAACTAAATTCTTTTCTACAGAAGAAAATAAAACTCTTTATATATGACTGGTTTTGCATACAGACAGCGATTGTAAGGATGTTATGCAGATTTTTATATACTATATAAATGCTTTGCCTGCTTTCTCCTTTTAAATATAGCTGCATTTTTTAACTCATTGTCACTTATTATGATTTCAGTACTGTCTTTGGAGATTTTTTAGTTAGCTATGTCACCATTTTTGCTCAACCCAACGATTTGAATTTATTTGCTAAATTTAATGACAGAATCCTATTTTACTTTTGTATTTAGAAAAAATAGTGAATTTGTAGGCATACTTTTATTTTCAGATCCAATTAACTGCATTGTTGATGGGCAGTCAGTTTTCAGAGTTGATGAAAGGAAGCTGTTAATATCAAAGGCTATTTTGTGTCTGCTTTTTTGTAATCATTATGTCCTCGTGCATCAATTTGCTTTCATTATTGGCACATGGAAATCAGTGGGACAAGAGGACTGTAGACTTTATTTTGTGTGAGAAACAACTATGACAATTGGCTCTGTACTGTGAGATTGCATCTCTCAGTTGGAGAGTTAAATTTCTTGTGTCCAAGCTTTGCATGTGCATTGTTTATGTGATGAGGGCAATTATTAACACATTGGCGTTGGCATCTAAAAGGTGGTAAAAAAGGAAAAAAAAGAAACAAAACCAACCTGCAGGATTTTTCATCACAAAAGGATTTAATAAAAAAAGCAAAGGAGAGGCTGTGTATCTCTCAGTTAATTTCTTTCTAGCAGTGAGATGACAAAATTTGGTCTGTCCTGCAGAATACGGGGCTGAAGAATGAAGTCAATGCATGGTCAAACTGCTTAGTGCTGCTGGGAAGCACAGCATGGCTGTTTACCTGAAATTTTTTTCTCATTTGGAAACCAGCCTGCAACTCTCCAAAAATCACATTTGCTAAAGAAAAGCCATGGAGACAACAAACTATTCTCTTTGTTCCTTGAGCTTTTTGGCCCCTAACTGGCGTGCAGGGTAAGCTGGGTACCATGCTACCATCACACACCTGTAGGGCCTTTGAAGTGGAGCTGCCATAAAAACAGATAGCTCAGTCTTGAAAATACAGGTAGTTTTCTAATGGGTGGCCATCCGTGTGTAAATAGTTATTTTTCTGGCAGAGGACCTAATAAAGAGCTCCCATTCTCACCAGAATTCAATAATGAAAGTGTCTTTGAAACAAACAAAAAAAAAAAAGAAGGACAGAGTTGTTCAGGTACTTGAGTTTAGCAGAAAGTAAACTATTTCTGTGGATGTTTAGAAGACACAGTGAAACTGTAATACTGATTTCATTTCTGTGCTTAGTCCTATAGAGTTGATTTTTAAAACAGATTCTGAAAATGAGTTCCTAGTAAAGGTTTTAAAATATTAACTTTCCAAGAAGAAACACAGAAAGTCTTTTGATCATATCTCATAAACTGACACATGGGAAAGATTATACCAGGAGATATCCCTTTATTAAGGTGGTTAACTACACCAATATTCTTAAATTGTAAACTGCATTAAAAATAATAATAAAAAACTTAAAATACTTTTTTTTTTTTTTTGTCATTTAAACCTTGAGAATACTCATTTTTTGGATCAATCTCTTCAAATTCAGGATTTGTTCAGCACTTAAAGATGTAGACAAATTTAAATAAATCTATTTCTAAGAATGGTCTTAAAATAGGAAATACTAAAATTAGTTTGTTTCCTCTATGATGATTAAGAAAATTGCTTGAAATTACCTAAGCCTGTTAGCCAGGGAACCATTCTTTTGGCTATGGATGAATATGGCTATGATATCAGCAAAAATTTGGGGGTTCATTTTGCTTCTTTTTTTTGGTATGTTCATGGTGTTCATTTTGTAGTCTTCCATATATTTGTCACACTACAAATGATACTACTGTACAAAATTGGAATAATCAGTTTTGTCCAGCTCTACTTCCAGATACTTTGCTGTTTTTTTTTTTAAACATGGTATATATTTTCCAAATCTGGTAAACTTTCATGTCCAGAGATATCAGACAGCTATTTTAACAGCCCCAGCTTACAAAGGGTGCTTAAATAATCCTCATTTTCTTATCAGGAAATATCAAAAAGCATCTTCTCAGCACGAGAAGAGTGTAATACAAATACAATGGATGTGTGTTTGTATGTGTGCTCTGTATAAACATACAAATTGGTGTAACCTGATATTAATAGTTCTCCTGTACTTTCCTAATACTATTAATCAGAAAAGTAAGGCTCTTCTTTGATGTTAAACATGGACTGAATATTTGCAGCTGCTGCCAAGAAATCCAGACCACTGGGTGAAGTACCTGAGTTAATGGTGTGCTCAGGGATAACAAGAGTTTTACAGCTAAGCCAATAAATATTGTCCATTTCATTTCCTAAGTAAAATGCAAGGTGGATATGAGTACTAACAAATAAGATCAACATAGAACTTTTGTTTGGTTTTGTTTTGTTGTTTTGGTTTGTTGTTTTTTTTTTCCTCCCCAGTTAGTTACTAGTACTTACCTTCATCTTTTACCACCTTCGGAGACAGGTTTCTAAATAACTTTACCTTGGGCAATGTTTGTACATCTGAACATTGGAGTATGTAATAGCTGCACCACTGGTCTCTGTTGAAGGTCAATTATACCTTACAATGACAGTAACAGCACTGAAGAGAATTAAATTTGTTGTATATTTGCAGACAGGTCAGAGAGAGTAAATACATCCAAATGTAAATATTAATTAATTTTGTATTTCTACCTACTTAAATAAATGAAAAGTAGAGAGAAGGGAGATGGAAGGAAGGATGGAAGAAGGAAGGAAAGCAGGCAAAGAAAAGACAAATTTATCCTGTGAGACTCTAAAGCTTTAGTGCTTTAGTACATTATTTCTCATAATTTCACCCAAAATGATATCCTGAAAAAATTATTCTTATTAATGTTCTCTTCATTTCTGCAGGGGGCATAAAAATAACTGATGAGTATGAGAATATAAACCATATGGTTAGTGAGGCAGAGGTGATAATTAGAACATGCTGTACTACGCAGTAAACAAAGCTATTATGAACGATAGAGTTCTTTATAGAGTATTTAAAAGGGGGATGGAAATAATATACTTTCCCCTGACTGGCTTAAAAGCTCTGTCTGTAACTACCATGAAAAATAATAAAGAGAAAGAAGAAAGAGATTTGGAGTTAATCATTCAAAGTGTTGGTTTCCAGTTAAAAACAACTGCAAATATTGTCAATACTTATTTGATTCCACACTAATTTATATATAGCATATTATTTGTTTCTCACAGTCATATGTATGGAGAGGATAAATCATGTCACAGTTGCAAATACAAGGTTGTGGGAGAAAAATATTATAGATTTATTTTCCTAGTATTTCCTAGAATTATCTCTTTGACACTGCACATGTTTTCTGTTTGCGATGTCAGAGACTTATACTTTCTAAAGACAAGTCAAGTTCATTGGGTTCAAGGGTTAACTTCAACCTAGAACTTAATATTTCAAGCTTTTTAAGACCACAAAATTCTTCTCCTCTGTGAAACCTCCATGGTTATTTGATATTGAGGTTACCTCTACCAAAAATTATCTCAAGTATAACCACATTACAGTATCTTCACATAGCTTTGGTGTCTTTAGAAGTATGCAATTGTAAAAATACCTCGTGTGAAATCAGAGAGTCCATTTCGAAGGATATGGCATAAAAAACTGGCCATGGGGCTCTACATCATCTTGAAACACACCTTAGACTGAATCTTAAAATATATAAACCAAATCAACCCCCAACCAAAACCCAACCAGCCAAAAGGTAATGTCCTAAATCACATACGTTGTCTTAACTTTCTGAAGTCTGTCCCAACTCTTATTATCCTTTTTTTTTTTTTTAAAGGAAAAATTCTAAATGTAAAAGCATGAGTCGAGATGAATCAAGGCCAGTCAACATGAACTTAAAGATCAAGCTGATCTTACTGTTACAGTAATAGTGATGAATGTTTTTTGGACCAAACTCAGAAAATGAATGCACACACACTACTGGGGTACACCCATTCTGCTCAAAGAAAACTTTGAGCTTCTCACTATTTGAGAAAGAAGACACTGGTGCTTTCCACGTAGCTTTATCTGCTGGTGATATGGGTACCACCATGTTGCTTCCTGCATCAACACTGACCACGTGGATTTTGCATCCTATACATATAGCTCAAAAATTTTTTATATGTTCCTAAGTGCAGTGCAGAAGAGAAGAACAAAACTCCATGCAAGGAGAGATTCTCTCTTGCCACTTCCAGGAATTTGGGTTTTGGAGAAAACATAAAAAGCCCCACAAACTGAAAGGCGTGTTTCTGCCTTGCAGTATGCAATTAAACTAAGAACATTGATTTTTTTACAAGAAGTATATTGTGTCTGTTGTCTGTATTAGCATTCAGCTGAATGTTGTAAACCAGTGAAGAAGGACTTTGAACAGTATTCCTAGAAGAATCTTTCATCCTTAACTTCTTCATTTTTCCATTAATTTCTCATTTGTTCACCTTTTTCTTGTTTTCTCATCTCTGAGTTTCTCTTTGCTTTTCCATTGTGACTGTGAACTAAATAATCTTGCAAAAGCAGATCCACTGCAGCTGTGAGATGAAGAGAACAACCCTAAAATTAATACATGTATTTCTCATCAAATACATGTATTTCTGACTTGGTATTAAGTTTTTGCAGATGAAATTTACATTTCTGTAAGTCTAGGGAACTTTCCTTATGGTTACAGGGGACTTCTTCTCTTCACTCAGGATTCAGATATGCAAGCCACTCCTAAAATTATATTCTTCATAAGTGAAAGATGGGGAAAGTAAATACATGGCCTGCAGAGAAACTGTAAGATCAAAGGACTGGGAGACCCAAACTTCCTTCCTGCTGCAAGGATTCACACCGACTTCACTAAGAACAGGTAAGGCCAAACACCAGGCCTGTGGGTTACTTTGAGAGGGAAAAAACTCACTCAGAAGACTGGGCTTTAAATAAAGTAATTAAAAGACTGGTTTCATATCACTCCTTCGTAATCCTAACCATTTTGTCTAAAGGATGTTTTGTATGAAATACTGGTGATTGCTGTATAAACGAACTTCATGGATTTAAAAGAACATTCCTATAAAATACTCAGTCCACAAATCTCTAGTAGAGTCTCAGAGTGTTCCTGAAACCTGCCCATAAGACTGACCTCCAAGCAAGACGTGGTGGGAAGCATTGCTTTCTTTTACAACACAGCAGTGGGAGGAGGACAGTTTTACCTCTTTGGCTCAGGGTCTTGAATTCATACATCCTCTTTTCTGGGAGATAATTCTAACTATTGTGTTATTGGGTATCCTTGGGTGCATATTCTTTGAGTTTCTTTCTTGAAGTTATTCCGCTTTGCAAGATAAAATGAAATATTCATCAAGCCAGACAGAAAGAATGAATAAGCAAGATTCCTTTGTCTGTTGGGTTGGGTAGTCATGTGGGAGATGAACACATGGGTTCTGGTCCCTGTTCCAATAAATACTTAATACATATCAATGTATAACTCTGGGAGCAAGTCCTTCACACAAGACAGGCAGAGACATGCATGTTTTGTGAATCTCAAGAGGATTTAAACATAAAACAGATATCTCACTCTGTCAAGACCAGAGTTCTTGGCATGCTCAGAGCAGAAGTTTAGATACCAAGGGAAATTCTCTGTCAGAAATACTCATGAGTTTGCAGTGCAGAAGCTTTGAAAATCTAAGTTTTAAAAATGAGAATCTGAGATTTTAGTGGTCTTAATCCAAAGTGGTTTTATTTTTCTATTTTTGTTAGATTTATTTTCTCAGAAGACATAAAAGCTCATGTTGGATTACGGAGTTTAACTTCCAGTTATTGAGCACAATCCTGGTAGAATACACAGCCACATTACAACCTCTTCAGTATCCAGAGCATGTAATGGTAAGGAAGAGCAGTAGCATTACCATATTATGGCAAGTAATTTTCCCTGTTCCACTGCCTAGGAAGAAATCTCCATTACAGTTAGAGATGGAACCTGCCTACGCAGCTGAATGTCCAGGGCTTTGCTGTTGTAGCTCCAGCCATGAATGCATGAGGGGATGGCCAATTGCCTCTCTGTTTGCAGGAGATATTTAATGGTTTTGCTACCTAACATTACAGAAGGTCAGCAGGGAGATGGATGGTGATAAACTAACAAGCAAAATTGTTCTAACAAAGCATCTGTGAGCAACTGCTTGATCAAAATGACAGACATCAATCAGAATAATAACTTCAAATATGAGATTTTCAATTAGCGAGGGAACATAAATAAATGCGTCTGGAAAATAAGCATAAGGGATTTGGGAAGGAGACAGCACATACATAACAAAAGAAAGAGAGAGGCAGCAGGAAGAGAAATGGGCTGATATGCACAAAGATATGTGCACAGAAGCAGACTTAACAAACAGGTCTGCTGGGAGACACACAGATAAACAGAAGTATTACAAATATTGTCTCTTGCTTGCACACAGGAAATTCTTGCTAGAGTTTTGCAAAAATCTTACACTGCACTTTGCATTTAATGGTTAAAAAAAAAAACAAATAAAAAGGAACTCCTCTGCTCTATACTCCCTCTCCTTCCAAAATTTTCTCTAACACAAAACTCCTTGTAGGACATTTTTGACACCAGTGAGGCTGCTCCTGGAAGTCTGGGTTCAGTTCTGGGCCACTCATTACAAGACAGACATGGAGATGTTGGAGCATGTCCAGAGAAGGGCAGTAGAGGTGGTGAAGGGTCTGGAGCACAAGCCTGATGAAAAATAGCTGAGGGAACTGGGAGGGCTCAGCCTGGAAAAAAAAGGAGGCTCAGGGGAGACCTTCTCACTATGTCCAACTCCCTGACAGGATGGTGGAACCAAGTGAGGGTCAGGTTCTTCTCCCAGGTAACAAGTGAGAGGACAAGAAGACTTGGTTTCAAGTTGTGCCACAGAAAGTTCAGGCTGGATAATAGGAATGTTTTTTTCACTGAAGGGGTGAACAGCCTATCCAGGGAAGTGTTGGAATCATGATCCCTTACTCAAAGTGAATGCAGCTCTTGAGGATATTATTTGTTGCTAACATGGTGGTGCTGGGTTAATCACTGGGCATGACCTTAGAACTCTTTTTCAACCTTAACAATTCCATGATTCTAGATGTTCATCAGAAGTGTAATTACAGGCATAAGCATGTTCAGACTGAGTTCCTCTTTTGCTGTTTCCTTACCTCTGAGGTTGTCATTGGCATTAGTGGAAAACGGGTGTAATATGCAGCCTGATAAGAAGGACAACATTTTACTTCCACTTTGCACAGGATGATGGGCAGTGAGGACGTAAGTTGCATATCTCCAACAAAAAAATTAAAGACCACCTCCAACTCATGGAAAAATTTTATATGCGGGTTGATGAAGCATTTAGGTATTGGGTATGCCAGGGAAGTACCCAGGGAAGTATGCCAGGTATAGATCTAGTTCTTGTAGTCCCATCAGAGTTAATGCTATTGGGCTGGATACTGAGTCAGAGGAAAACTGTAATGTTTTCACTATAAAACTTTAAAGTGATGTGTGGGCCTCAAGGATCTTGGTGAATAAGGCATGTCATCCTTAAAAACTCTTTACTACGACCTTGTTTTGTTTGGCTTCATGGTGTTTCCAAAAGCTGAGTGTTCTTTTGAAATGTTCCAATATCTTTAGGGATGATTATAAAACAAGTGACATTCAAAAACCTGAAAAAGAATACAGGGGAAAAGTAGTTTCCATTTCTTTCTGAAAAAGGAGAATGATTCAAGGCCTGGATTGTTCATGCTGCTCTAATAGTTACAAAATGAGAACATCATTGTGGAGTGGTGGGTGGGAAGGGAAAGGGTCAGTGTTATCTATTGTCAAGTTTTCAGAGAAATATAAGATTTCTTTGTGAAAGTGATAGTTATTTCGGGAACAGCAAGGTTGGAGTCCTGATTCAGGTAGACATACTGGTTATTACCGATGTCTTAAGACAAAGGTACATGAAACTTTTAACAGATCAGGTGAAGAAGGAGCTCCTCTGTGTCTTATTCAGGGTTAGAATAGCATTTAATCTACAAAAGAAATTCTGAAAGAGGTAAATTTAGAGCACATATATGCTACAGGAGGCAAAACTTTATAGCATAAGCAATATAGAATATCAATGCATTAATTAAGTGTGGAAAATTGAAATGTTTTACGTCACAAGCCATCTTCAAAGCAAACTGGACCAGAAATAGGTGGTATAAATGACAATAGCTGTTTTTAGCATTTTCTCTTTTGCCTTCTAAACACCAATTTTTGCAAGAAGACTGGAGAGTCTTCTCTGGAGACTCAGAAGACTGAATAGAGATCGACTCAAGACTACAGGACCTTGGAGAGTCCAGAAGAGGTAAAGCTATAGGGTCTGACAGGAGAGAAATATATCCAGGAAAATAAAAAAAAGGAGAGAATGAAAAAATGAGGCCTGTCAGCAGGACACTATAAGAAGCATTTGAATAAAAGTAGTAAGTCATTATCAGTTGTTGATAAAGAAAGATGGTATATTTTGATTATCCTGATCGTATACTTCAAGTGGGGAAGTTTAGATTAGATATGGGAAGAAATTCTTTACTGTGAGAGTGTTGAGGAACTGGCACAGGTTGCCCAGAGACCTTATGAGTACCCCATCCCTGGATTGTCCAACCTGGCCTTGTAGAAGGTGACCTGGTGAAGGGGAGTAGGAATCTTTAAGTTGGAATTTTTAAGGTCCCTTTCAACCCAAACCATTCTATGATTCTATGATATGCTGAATATCAGCTTGTATGAAATGAACAGTCGACACCTTTGGCCATGAAATGATGAGAAAACCATATGGCCAGGTAAGCAAACCCACAATGTAATACACAAACCAACAGATTTCAGTTTGTACAGGTGTAAAATGTGTCACTTAGCAATGTCCCTCAGTCCGTACAAAGAAGCCAAAGCATAGCAGCTGTCACCAGTTTCATGTACTTCACTGTTATTTACTTAAAAAGTGCTGAGTGAATCTCCAATCATTTAAGAATCATGGACCTAATTTTGTTCTTGGTAATTTTTGCGGGTTCCCTTAACAAGTCGAGGGAAAACATCTGGTCCACCATTTTGGCTAATTAAGTTCAGTTCTATTTGTGATTGTGGTTTTACTTTCTCTCTGGTGGGGTACTCACCCTGTTTTATGCTAATTATCTGTCAAAGTGTCTCACAGCTCCAGAATTTGGTTTCCCCTTGAGCAACTCCCAAGTTTATTAGTTTGACCTTATCAAGCTTCTTTTAAGGCAGCTCTCAACGTCAGTCCAAAGTTACAACTGCCCTTCATTCTTATTTTCACAATTACAGCTCTTCCGAACTCCTCATTGTTAACCCTGAAGACTGAGTCGCTGATTTAAGGCATCTCTCAAAATCCTGGGCACTTGTGGTACAGAAGAAAGAGGAATGACAGGAACACAGGGGAGAATCCTGGCTTCTTTCTCTCTCACACACTTTACTCTTGGTTTCTTTTTGTCACTGACCTGAGTGCAGGCACACCAACAAGTGTTTTCCCCTAAACATGGACTCGGGAATCTCAGGCAGAGAGCAATTTGTGTCATGGACAAACATCCACCTTGTGCTTTTTTGTCTAAAAGCAATTTTCAAACCTTTTCTTTGTTCTAGATGTAGCAACAGATTTTTTGCAATGTTTCTGTTGGATGAAGGGCTTTTTCTGAATCCCAAAACCTCACCATAGGCCTTTAATAATGTAATTTATAAATGTATGTGTGTAGGCATAAAGACATACACATATAAGAGCTATAACAGCATTAATGAAATTTGTTATCTCCAAACAGTCATGTTATTTTGGCCTGTCTTCTCCCTCACGATATTGTTGTTAACAACAACAACAAAATGCTAGGAGAAATCCTCATGTGCTTTAGCTGCACAAAAATTATTTGAGTGACATCCACTACCTCAGGATATAGATTTGGATATTCTGAATCACTACTGACAGCACAGGGTTTTTGACTTTTGTATATATTTGCTGCCAATCTGGGCCTTTCATCACATCCCTAGATTTTTTCACAGTCCCACTGTGCTCTGTGTAAAGAAGACCATCTTCCCGTCCCCTAACTTTTAGTTGTGTAACACTACACTTGCCTAAAATATCCATTTCTTCTGCATTTGGCTGCAAAAGTGATCGTTTCTGCTAAACTTATCCTAAAAGGATCTCAGAAGTTCCCTTTCATTGTATGCCTTTAGAAATCTAGACAGATAAATTAAAGAACCCATTCCCATATTCCTGAAGAAAGTTTGCCTGTTAGTCACCATTAGGCCAGCAATGCAGATTTATTCTTTTTCATCTCTCCTCATGACTCATTGCCTACAACTCCTTGATCATTTTGTTTACTTTACTCTGAAATATATCAAATTTTGCACATCTCACACAGAACTTTCTTTCTTTCTGTCCTCCATAACAATCTACAAAGCGAAGGACAGTGTTTTTACCTTTCCATGCACTACTTTTAAGTCTGTATTTTTGAGCCGTTTTGTCTTACTCTTTTGTGTCTTCCATCCAATTACTCTGATTCATTTCAATGCCATTCCCCCTTTTGTGCAATCATATCTATCTCTTCATTTTCCTTCAAAAGCAAAGTAATAGGGTCACCTACGCCCAATGATTCTGTGACACTGAGCTGTAGACCAACACCCTACAGACAAATGTACCCCAGGTATGTAGAAATCAGCAGGAGTCAACAGTGACCAAGAAGTTTTCCTGGTTTTCTTTAGAGGTTTGTCTCATTGGTCTACATTTATGATGATGGATACAAACTTCAGTAAGATGGAGTTTTCAAAGGCTAATGACCTGTCTTATTTAACAGCTGAAGTATGGCAGAGTTTTTTTAAATTGTGAATTCACTCATTAAAAAGAGGTGAAAGTTCAGGCTTTACGTGATAGTGTTATAGCTCCTCCTTAATAAATGTATAATTAGATAACTATAGGAAGATTGTATATACAGCAGATACTAATCCATTTAATGTGTTGACTGTCTATACTTAATTATGATAATCTCAATGTGTTGTTAAATAGACAAGCAGGACAAAAGCCTCCCTGAGAGATTTGTCAGTAGTATTTTAAGAGCTGATATAGTTTACCTATAATCCTCCACTAACTCATTAAAGACTGGGCATAAGACTAATTTCTCATACAGTTTTCCATCCTAATCAGTCCTTATTTCCCTTTTTTACCTCACATACTTACAGCTTGTGTTTCTCTCGGACAGAAGAAAGAGCTTTTATTATTGACATGAATGAGTGATATTCGTATCTACCCGGGGCTGAGGCAGTCTCTGAATTTGATGTGGGGTGCCTAAAACATCTTGCCTCTTCATTTCCTAAGGTTCTATGAAAGTCCCAACATGAAAAAACAAAGTAACAAATAAAAGTTGAAAGGAGTAGTTAGCAACTCATAGGAGAGCCATTACAATTCATAAATGAGGGTTACAATCTCAATCTCTTTCTCTTTTTATGTATGAAGTGAAATAGATAGAACTCCCACACATTTTTTCCTCCAGCCACTTTGAATATTGTTCACTCTTGTTCTCAGCTTTGCCAGTGATAAAAGGTTTATTCCACATATTCCCAACCGATGGTAGAGCAAAAAGTATACCTAATGTGACTGTCCAATGCATTGACATTCATATTTAGTCTCTAAAGTCAAGTCATTTCAGAGGAAAGGGGAGTACAATTGCTATGTAATGCACTGAGACAATCCTATATCTCTGACTGTGTTTCATGACAGATCTTATAAAAGATCGTAAATTACTATCTGTTGAAATATATGAATTTAATGGATTCCATTAATGCACACACCTGCACATAAAAGATTTTGCAAGCCAGAAGATATGATCAGTCAAACAGCTTTAATAGTTATTAATTATAGTTGCTCACTATTTATCCCTCACCAACACAGAAATGTTAAGGTATTCTAATATCTGTGCTCTGGGATAGCATACATAAAACAGGGAAACAGTCTATTTCTTCTGTGTAATCAATCGTCCTGTTACCCAATGCTTTAAACATTCTGTTAGACATTTTCTGAGACAGGACCCTTAATTTAATCCATATGTTTCAGAAAAGCACAGTGAGATTTCTGCAAAGCTTTCTGCACTTCTGCTTCTGTGTTATTGAGGCTGAATCCAGAAAGCTTCAGTCTGGATTTAACTTTGTAAAATATTTCAGTATTTGTTTCAGTATTTATTGCAAGTCACAGAATCACACAATGGTTGTGGCTGGAGGAAACCTCTAGAGATCAATCTTTCCAACCCTAAAGCAGGTTGAATAGGATCTGTGTCCAGCTGGGTTTTAAATATCTCCAGAGGAGGAGGCTCCACAACCATTTTGGGCAGCTGGTTCCAATGGTCTGTTCCCCTCGCAATAAGTTCTTCACACTCAGATGAAACTTTCTCTGTTTCAGTTTGTTCTTGCTGCTTCTTGTCCCACCTGTTAGACCCCTCCCTTCAGACACTGACAGTCATTCATTAGGACCCCTCTCAGCTGTCCCTCCTTGAGGTTAAACAGGCCTAACTCCCTCAGCCCTCCCTCGTAAGAGAGATGCTGCAGATCCATCACCATCCTGTAGCTCTTTGTCAGACCCACTCCAGTAGTTCCCTGTCTTTCTCAAACTAGGCAGCCCAGAACTGGACACAACTTTCCGGATGTCTCACCAGAATGGAATAAGAGGCAGGATCACCTCCATCGACCTACTGGCAGCACTCTCTCTAATGTACTTCAGGATACCATTGGCATTCTTGGCCACAATAGCATAGTGCAGGCTCATGTACAGCTTGTTGTCCACCAGGACCCCCCTGGTCCTTCTCCACAGAGCTGCTTTCCAGAAGGTCAACCCCCAGTCTGTACTGGTTACTCCTCCCCAAGTGCAGGACCTCCACTTGCCTTTGCTGAACTTCCTTAGGTCCCTCTCTGCCCAACTCTCCATCCGGTCCAGGTCTTGCTGTCCAAGTCACATGAGATGCTTTAAAGAAATAAATCCATATAATTTTTACCTTGTCAAATGATTTGTTCTGCTTCTAAAACCTTAAAAAAAAAAAAAAGCTTCAAAACTCATATGTTAAAATTAATAAAAAACCAAATAGTACACAGTTGATAGACTTAGAATCTACAAACCTGAGGCACTGCCACAGCAGTGCCAAATTCATTTAGCCATACATTTTAAAGGGCTTTGAGATCTACTGGTGTAAAAAAAATGGCATTATTATTAGTTACTGACCACAGAGTTTCTTACACACCCCCCTCACCCCCGGATAATCTCTGATCTTACATTTGCTGATTTTTTTCACATTATATATGACAATGCAAATGTAAGCTAAAGAAAAACAGAGTTTAAAGTAAAAATCTCTTTAGTTTGTTCAAAACACACATTGACCTAAGTAAATGAAACAATGGGGCTTTATATAATATATTATATATTAGATACATACCTGGTAAAATAGACAGTTTACTAGATTAGCGTGTCAGTTACTCTCCTGCTGTCTACCTCCATATTCTTACCTGACAGTATATGTGAAGTAACAATCTCCACCTCCCAAGAACATAAAACTGTTATGAGTTATAGTTGGTCCTAAAGTGTGAATGAAAGCACTTACTGAAATGATTATCCTAACTGACATTTGTCATTTGGGTTAAGTCTTCTATCATCCAAAATCTAAATATACACTACTAAGTTTTGCTTGTAGTTTGTTTCTTCACTAGATTTCTTTGTGTTGGCTTCTTTATCCTGTATTTTTTGTAGATAAAGAGAACTTAAGTATATTATAGGATGTAGATATATTGTCAAAGAACCTATTATTTATTATCCGTTATCACAGTTATGGGCTTTTTGCTCTCCTTTTACTCTACTATCCTAAAGCATGGTAAATATATGCCTTTAATTGCTGACTCACATGGCATCCAGCGAAGAAAATGGCCACAGTGTTAGTTGTCACCAAGTCTGAGCTTTGGACCTATACCTAAAATGCACCCACTCTGTTTCTCTATGCATTATTGCTCAGATCATCTGAAATTAGGGAAGAGACAGACATTGCTAAACACAGTCAAAACAGGCATTTCCAAAATTAGAAATCACTTTGGAAAATTCAAGCACTGTTCTGCTGCCCAACCTGGATTATTAATTTGTCAAGGGGCAAGGAGGTGGAAAGAAATGGATCTTTTAATCTCACAGATTGTGCTCATGACACTTGACCATTGAGACTGTCAGCTGTGGACAGCAGCAATAAAGATAAAAGAAACACTTGATTCTTAATGATAAGGATTCTTAACCAAAAATAAATCAAAATTTTTAAGGTATTGGGGTTTTGTGTGTTGGTTTTTTTTTTTCCCTATTTGCTTGGTTGGTTGATTTGGGTTTTTTTTGATTTGGTTATTTTTTTTCGTTGTTTTTTTGGTGGGTTTTGTGGTTTGTTCTTTTTGTTTTTTCATTTTTTTGTTTTTGTAGGAGGTTTTTGTGTGTCTTTGGTTTTTTTAAGAGTATGGAACCTACAAGTACCTACATGGCCTCTCTTATGAAGCCTCTGAGTGTCTAGGCCTTTAAAAACTTTTAGAAGAGACTGATACAAAAACTTTAATAACATCAAGTCACAAAAAGTACCTGAGTAGATGGCTCAAAGGCCATTGTTAGAGCTAAAGTTAGCTATTCTGCAGTGCTGCTATTCACTCTATGCCCTTCCTTCATAATGGTTGGTATAAAATGCTTCTTTCATTTGGAGTGAAGAGAATTTTTAACTCAGGAAAATGCTGTTCCCTGATGGAAGAGACGGGGTTTGCCCTACATTATTATATGTGATGTTAAGGTGTGTTTCGTTATAACACACTACTTCATGTTATGTTAATGTTTTTATGCTGTGTTTTCTTTCCGAAACCTCAGAATTTGGTGTTCTAGTCCAAAACAGACCTTGACAAGTACTTGAAATGGAATTATGTTTCAGTTAAATCAGGTATATTTATAGATAACTATAGCCTTTCATACTTTTCTGAATGTCATCCTGGATCTGTGACATTATTTCATGACAAGAGGAATGATTCAGAAACAGAGCTGCATATCTCATTAATACTGAGATGAGGAAACACTACCTAAAAGTACTTTCTATTTTGATGAAAACTTTTGTCTACTTTGGAGATAAACTTCTTCATTCCAGAGCAAGGTTTTCACATTATTGTTACAGTTTGGGAAGAGTCTTATCCATCAGTTCTTGGAAAACTCTGTTACAAGAGAATATAGGATGCCGAGGACCCCTGGCAGAGGCGTAATATTTGGATGATGTTCTGCTATAAAATACAAGATTGGGCTGCTCAGTGAAAATCTGATGGATTGTGTGATTTTTCTTTTAAAAAAGTCAGTAGTCAAACAGGTAATCAGGGAGGTCAAAAATACTCTTGGAAGAAGCGGATATCATTGCAAAAACTGTTTTTGCTGATTTTCTACCCTACAACTTTCATTTTAAGTTGTCATTACCAGCATGTTTCTTCATTCACCACTAAAAAATTTCAAAAACCTACTAATCTTTTAAGCACAGAATTAGTCCAATTCTTTCAAAAAAGAAAAGTAGAACTGATTCTCAACTGGTATAAACTGACATAGTCTCATTAGATGTAATTAATCTACTCCAATTATCGTTATGTGAAGTTCAAGACCTCCAACTGAATTAATGTTTTCATTGATCTATTAAATGAAAAACAAAAAAGTCTGTCTGTGTGTCTAGCTGTGCAGTTATCTGTATAACACTCTGCTTACACAAAGTATTTTCATAAATCACGTGGTCAAAGACTTGTATTTCTTACCAAGTTTTTCAACCCCATCAATCCAACCCATTTTTAGACAACACTGGAAGAAACTATGTGTTTTCACTGGGGATGGGGGTATGGATGTGCAGGAAAGAATAAAAAAAAAAGAAACCAAAGTCAGTGTTTTTTATGCGCAAGTATTTACAACAATAGCATTTAATTTCTTATCAGCCTGTTGCTAGTACAAGGTAAGGCTGATGGAAAACACTTTTCTTTCAAAGTACCTTTATTCACTTAACTTAATTAACAAAGGAGAAAGTTTATCATGCTAATTTGCAAACATTGTCGAAACTATTGTTATTAATTTTCTTCTGAAGAATAGGAAGGAGAAAGAGAAGATAGGGAAATAGTAAGCAGATCTATAATGCTTGAAACAGGCCATGGCACATGCGAGTATTGTCAACTGGATGAGTACAGCATGTGCAAAGAATCAGCACAAAATTCCAACTTCTTCTAAATCCCATATACATCCTTAAATTAGTTAAGAAGGCTCATCACTTAGAGCGTAGCCCCTCCCAGTATCCCTTAAATACTGTGTTGATAAATGCTTTAATAGATTAGCTAAGATTAAAGTAGATTGAGAGGCTATACTGGCTGCAGTTTAGGAGCCTGGCTACATAAATTATGCATAATGGCAGGATTTTATACATATCACAGGAAATTTTCTTGGTTTTCACATTACAACAGGAACCCAGGGATATTCAGCAAAAATTTTATGTTACTGCTAATTTTTTCTTTGGAAGAAATTAGTTGACTGTAGAATAAAAATCCATAGTGCCTGTCTAGACATGGTCCTGGCACATAACTGCTCTAGGTGTCAGGAGGGTTGGATCAGATGAATTCCAAAGATATCTGTGAACCTCAACCTTTCTGTGACCTGTGAAAGCTCAGTTCAAGATGTCTTTTCTCAACTACTAGTTATTATTTATTCCCTGTGCTGAAACATGGAAGGATAGTGGCCCTTCCAGGAAGTCATAGTTGCTTTAACATATTTTACATATTTTATGTATTTATTTATATTAATAAGTAATCTGGCTTTCATTGTCTGCTATCAGCAGGTGTGTTGGGGCAGTGCTCTTTCTGTTTGTAGACCGAGAGAGATAACTGCCTTTAACAGTTTATTTTCAGTGGCAACACTTATGATATTAGATTTCCATTTTGCAATGTTCAGATTTATGATAGGTAGTAAAATCATACAGTAATTTTAATGTAAGTGTTATTTAATGGCACCAGAGTTACCAGGCATCGTGTAATTGTGGTATTCAGAAAGTTAATATTGCATCTCTCAGCTTTGCCAGAAGATGTATTGAAAACCAAGTTGTGAGAATTTCATCAGTGTGTTTTGTAAGACTCTGTTGCACACTTATTTTCCTGTGTGCTTACCCACAAATAGGTAAGGGGGCCCTTTTAAAAACATCAAAACTACATCAATAGAATAAATCACTCTACCTGAAACGGCAGCTGTAAACTTTCAGTTGAAGACCAGCCAGGATGTTTCTACCCAAACTAAGATATTGGGAAGTAAAGTCATTAGACCCTTTTCTGAAAAGACAAATAAAGGAGAAAAAAAATTTGTTTCCCTTCCAACATGATGGATTCAGAAGGTTTTTTAGAAGTACATGTTTATACGCATTTATTTCAACATGAGATTTAAATTAAAAACAAGCCTTAAAGATGCACAAAATGCAGTTTCTACCAATTTCAGTTGTGATTAGCTGCTCATATATGTGCAACTCTCTTTAGAATATTTATCTGGTACACACTAACTGGTTCTCTAGCACTAAGAGAGGCTTGTCTAGTCCAGCAATCAATGAAAAAATTCAGTGGTGGTGTGCTCAAGAGGTTCTGAATCCTTATCATAGCATATGCTGGGAAATTCATGCAAATACTGCATTTCTATGCCCAGATATGGTCACTGCATGTGTCAAATGGATAGTCAGTGAAGTACCTGCCTAGATCAGATCATATTATACTCTCTCCAAGGCTTGGACTATATGTATTTTTCATCTTGCACAATACTGAACAGATGGACCTTGATTGTCAAAAGCCCTCAGCAGCCACTATGCTGAGCTCTTTGTAAAGCCTTTCCTGTGGCTGAAAAGGGGAAAAAAACAGTAAAGAGAGTATTTTACTGCCTCAATTACAGTCCACTTTTAATGAGCTCTCCTCCAGACAATGCACTGCCCACTAGGATTCAGCCTTTGAGAGGAAAAAAACCAAAACATCACTTTTGTTTCTTTCTGGTCTATAAGATGTGTCAATAGCCCAGTTAGGCATCATTTCTTCTTATGGACAATTTATATAAATGCAAATATAAAAATAGACATAGATGTTTATATACACACGCACAAATACATGTGTATTTGTGTGCTTGTGTATGTACATATTCCATCTGTGTATATTTTTAAATATGCAAACAGAATCCCTTTTACTCTCTCAGTAGAAGTTGTTATAGTCTCCCATAGCAACAACTCACAGATAAAGATTCTCACATCAAACCAAATTGTACATCGAGGACTCTACTGGCTGTTATGCCAACATTATAGGTCTGATTTAAATCCACGGAATTAAGGAGGTTCTCACTGCAAGTCTAACCTCAGCTCGCCAGGCTATGATATAGCCACACATATGGCAAATAACATCATGTCCTCTTCTTTTTGACATAGAAAAATGAGTTACAGAGTGACTAGTAGTTTTCATGCCAGATTTCCTAACTTTTGTGGATTTAAATCTTCCTCCAAATGTCAATATTATGGAAGCTAATGCTTTGATGTTTGAGAAGACATCCAGTCTGCAGCAGTTATATTCTGTTTCTCTTGGTTTGGGGAAATTTCTTCTCCTGAACAATCAGTTCAATTGAAAAGCAAAAAAAAAAACCAGAAAGACACTTCCTTCTGGCAGGACAGGTGGAAATTTTATGCTCCAGGACTGTTCAATAATGATCTCTGGCTGCATTCATAAACACAGACACAGTAGCTAGCTATTAATGTAAAGATGTGCAATGTGGAAAATATAATTCGTGACTCTCCGTACTTTCACGCATACACTTCATTAGCAGAAACTCTTCAATATTGTCAACACCACACAGCACAGAGTTACTACCTCAACTTTCAACCCCTAAAAACTCTCTTTGGTGATATTCTTTTTTTGCTTTGCTCATTTAATCTCACAGTTTACCCTTTTTTTTGTAGAATTACATTCCTCTATAGGATGCCATCCTGGTTGGTTGTTTCTTTCTTTTTTATTTTTTTGCAATTACATTGTTAATTTCCAACGTTTGTTTTTTGTTTTACCCTTTTGCTGTTATTAATTGTGTCTGTTGTTGTTGCTTCTAGAAACTGAATGAATAATTTACACTTGTGAAGTGCATTGATGGTTTAATTCTTTATTGGGACTGGGATACCAGGAAGGACATTTACAAGTAAAATAATATAACCTTTGCTCCTTTCAAAATGCCTCAGAAATACATCAAATATTTTCTCAGGAACAGTAAAGAAATACATTCAAGAAAAATGAAACCACTGCATTTTTATTTTCCTTCATTAAAAAAATAACTAATTGACTCTAACCTATTTAATTTTCATTTCAAACAAAGATAATAGTTAAAATAATATGAGTCAGATAGAAAAAAAAATATTAAAATGTCCCTCATCATGACCTACAAAAGACAAGGGCATTTCGTGTAATCAGAAATCATTAAGTTCTTTGAAGAAGAAATTTTAAGGAGGTAATAGACTTCACATACAGATTTCGATGAATGTACACAAATTGTTTCCTGCTACAACCTCTTCACTGACTTTAGCTCCTTCCAAACAACATACCTTCTAAAAAAACTTAAAGATTACTTTTTGAAATGAAAAATAAATAAACAAACAAAACAAAACAAAACTGGAAAACAATACAATAGCTACTTAAGGGACTTCAATAATCTGTTGAGTATTTTATTTTGAGCTAAAACTGTGCTACAATTATATAGGAATTATACAAATTAACTTCTTTACTTCTTATTCAAATTCAGTATTTCATGCAAAAAAAGTCACTGGAACTGAGGTTTTTGAAATTCAGAATGTAAGACTGATCTTACATTTGACAAGGTTTTCACTCAAATCCAAGAACTGGAGGCTACAACCCTTACAGTGTCAATCCTGTTACTCCCCGGTATCTATTCTAAACTTGTATGTTTTAATTTCTGAAGTTGCTGTCTCAGCTTACTTCTGCATGAGATGCAGAATTATTTGAATTTTTTGGACTTCTTCAAACCTGATTGTGGAGTCCAAGCCAAATGCTCCTTCTATGTTCTGCTCCTGGCACTAACTGAAACAATTACATCTGTGTTTTTTCCCCACACCTGAATTTCCTCTCTTAAAAAGTGAAATTTTGCTCCAGACTGAGTCTTGAGAGCAAAGTCAGGTCGTGCAAACAGTTGTCCAAAGAATATAATGTGGACAAAATTGACTTGTCCATCTGACACAGATGATGCATTGCATGGCCTTGGGTGAATCATTTTCTCTGTTTGGTCTTTCTCTCCTGTAAAACAGGAATAATGATACTTCCATACTTCCATTGTAAAGACATAATATAAAAATAGGTAAACAGGTCACATACAGGTTCAGTAGTTTCAGTGTCTCGTCTCTCACAGTGGCAGTAGCAGGTCTGGATGGATGAGAAGAACAAGATGACCAGTAATAGCTTGCTTTGCTATCCCTCCTCAGGTCCTGGTAGGAGGGAAGATAAAACCCTGTGCTGGTTTAAAAGTTAACCAGCAGGGGAAATGAACTCAACTCAAAAGAGAGGTTACAAGTCAGAATAACAATT
>JAWWMA010000100.1:64893420-64927075 GCA_035041425.1 Mionectes olivaceus | reverse complement strand
TCTGGTTCTGAATCCCACGAGTGGGTAAAAAGGTTCCAAAACTCCAAGTTTATATATTCTCCAGTTCAGGTAGTAATGCTCCATCCTTCCCTCAGGGTATGAGGACAGGAACATCTTCCCCTCTCACAGGCCTCTTACCACCTAGTTTATAGCCTGAGGAGTCAGGCTGCTCTGTGCAGAGGGTGTAAATGCTCTATTGGTAACAGTTTCTGGGAAATGGCATGGAGGCTATAGAATACATAGGTTTGGGTTACGCCCATCCAGTAATGAATTGGTCCCAACTGTTCTAACTATGACAAACCCTCACAATTTCCAGAGCCAAATTTTACATCAATTCTACTTTGTAATGGACTTTTCCTTGGTTCTGCAAATGAATTTACCTGAAAGTAGTTCAACTCACTTGCAGTTTTGGCCTACACAATGTTTTGTGGCAATAAGTCTCACAACTGGATTACTTGTTCTGATAAAGCATGACATAGTATAGCAAAACAAAACAATTTCCTTTTACTTGCCTTAAACTGCATGCCTAATAGACAAAAGAAATAAGAAGAGTTGAATAAATGGTAAATATTAGAAAGCCTTATATTTAAGTTAAGAAATAAGTCTATACCTTTGCTAATGTGATTTTTTAAATAATAACTGTCGTATTAAAAATACAAATGAAATACACATGACTTGAAGGATATAATTACAACAGAATGTAGGAGGGGGAATTAATAGATCTTTATATATTTATTCTCATATTATTAACAAAACTGTATTGCAAAATTTCCTCTGAAATAATGTCAGTCTTCAGAAGAAAATGAAGAATAGTAAATCTTGCAAATAATTTAAAGAGTTTTCATTCACACCAAGAAAACTACTTGATAAGAAATTAATTTTAAACTTGCAGAAGCATTTTTGCTTGCCCAGAACTGCGCAATGGTCAAAGATCTCTTCTGTGGAATTTGTAGAGGAAAGGAAGCATCCTAGTATGACCTACACCTGCAATATTATGCAATGACAGGATTCTCAAGGCAGCTGATACTTGCTTGCAGACAGTTTACAGCAGTACACTTCTGTTTCAGTGGTGTCTATAGTAATTGAAGACACAATAAAATTTAATAAATAAAAAATTCACAAATCTTCCTCTGTATTTAAATGGGCTTAAGATGGGACCAGGACAAGGCTGATAGCTTTGGTCTGAGTCCTGCAGTGGACTGCAATGCACATCAGAGGTCTCTTGCACATCTGCAGCATGCCTGGGAAACCAGGAACAGCTCAGGGAGCAAGGTGCTATTCACAGGAGCTCTTTCTCTTCTTGCAGAGAGTGTAAACTGGTTTTGGCAGTTCATTCTGACTGAGCTGTACATCTACACAGTTTTGTTTTGTGTGGCTCTTTTTAGGGATCATCAAAACTAACTGTGAGGCCCCAGAAGCAACTTTCTGGATCTGTCCCACTGGTTCCTTGGCACTCTCTCATTTCCTCTTCTTTTTCCACATCCTCCCTCACCCTGTTCCAAGGGAAGATCTACTCACAAAGAAAATGGATTATTAGCTATTTAATCTATGTGACATATTACCTTATTTTTCAAAAGACAATTTTTAAGATAAGTAACTGAAATAATTTCATACATTCAGCTTATGTGCATGACAATTCAGTTATGCCCATCTCTTTCTCATAAAGCCCTTTAATATTTTAGTCTATTGTTTTATTTCTTCATAAGTCTTCATAACTTACTAGCTCTTGCAAGACACAAATTATGTGTAGTTATGACAGATTCTCCCCATAGCCCAGACCTTCATGCCCTTGCCCCTGTACTGGGTCATTCAGTAAAAACTAGAGGTTGTGGTCACTTCCCACTTGCAAAGGGAAGTATCTGCCCTGTCTTTGATGTCAAATATTTAGATGTCTAAATATGACTATGTCAGACTGCCCTTCCTGTGGGCATATTCAAGAGGAGATTAATTTTAATCACAAGAGAGAGCAAGAAAGGGCAAAAGATGGAATAGAACTTGGTGATTCTAGTGGTTTCCTTCCAACTGAGGATATTCTATGGTTCTATCTATGATTTGCCCTGTGAAGGTGTAGCATCTCCATTTTTGTCTTTCACGATATTCATCCAACTTATCGTGTCTCACATTTCTAGCTTCCAAGGAAATCAGCAGCATTTAGGTGGCTAACGAACTCTGCAGACCCATGCAGCACAAAGAAAAGTGGTGTCCTCACTTCTAGCCCTTATAGGCACTGCATTGACCCCAGTAGGAACATGGTTATTACACAGACAGAAGTCATTCCCACTGCCTGATTCCAGGCACAAATCACTCCAGGCTGCATCAGCATTTTTGTCCCAGTAAGATCTGCAGGACTCAGTCACAAAATGAGGCTAGAAGCTCTCTCATATCTATGTCCTAATGAACCTGAGAGAGGATAATAATCTGGCAGCAGGGAGGGGAGGGAAAGATTAGCGGGTAAAGAGAATAGAAGAGGGTAGGACAGCACAATGAGCAAATGAATTAATGTGCTCAATGGAATAGTTAAACCAATGTAAATGAAAATACCCCTTTGAGTAATATCATGCACCACTGTACACCATGGTACCTTCTGTTGTCCTGCATTTTCACTCTTCTATTGTCCCTTCAACAAATCCTAGTTTTGTTTTCAAACTCTTCCTGACAGAAAACCCTCCGGCAGATTTTTAAACCCTGGTGCTTTCCAAAGCAAAAACACACTGTTCTCCCACTACTTTTTCTCTCAGATTCTGCATTTCAGTCTCCAGGGGCATCTCCTTTGCCCAAGCTCTGCAGAAAATATCTGTATGTGAGGATGAAGCTCTAACAGAGAGAGGGGCCAAACACTTGCAGAATCACCACTGCTTTCAGCAAAGGATTAACTAAACTTCTATTTAGAGCCCTAAACTTGAACAATTCATATAAAACTCAATGGAAATGAAATTTCATAGACAAAGTTATGCTCTCAGCCACACAGATATGACCCAACCCAATCAGGAAGCCACAAAGCTGAAGTTAACACAAATTTTGTTAGCACATGGTCCAGGTATTGACAGGACTATTAAACATAAAGGTACAATGCCTGATTTAGGAAGCCCTAAAGCTTTTATTCACACAGGTTTTTCAGTAAGGCTCATTATATTCTTATTCTGGTTTTCTACTTCTTCTCAAGTCCAGCAGAAAAGACTATTGGATCAGTTTAACGTGTGCCCCAGCTCTTTGTAACTTTTCTTTTCTTTCTGGTTTTTAATTTCAAGTGCAAGATAGCAAGACTGCTTACAGATTCCTTTACATATAGTCATTTAGGTTTAACTCAGTCATAACAGGAGTGCATTGCTTATGGAGCACAAGTAAAACTTTCCTACATCGGTCTCAAGAAGACAAGGTAGAAATATCCTGCCTTAGGAAGAGCTGCTTGGGTTTGTATGGATGTTGTCTTTTGTTTATTTTGCTCTTGAGCGCCCTAAGTAGCAGCTGTTTAGCCTTCCTCTCTCTTACCAGTAAAAGAAACAAAAACCTGGTCTTCCAACCACTGGAAATTGACATTTCAAAGGATTTTTAAGCATCCTGGCAGTCAGCTGGTCTGACATCACGACACAAATAGTGTGAGAAAAAGTGCAGCCTATAATTTGATTTCAAGTCCTGACCTTTACGGAAGCCACCTACTCCAACGGTATAGAATAAACCCTGCAATTAGCAACTGAGGAGACAATTAAGTTAATTATTTCACTATTATTATTATTTCAATTTACTTCTGTTCCAAAAATCTAAGAAAATCAAAATGGGGTCAAAAGCTGTATTATTAGTGGAAAATTTGTCATGAAATAAAGAAGTTATAGATTTTGTTGTAGAATTTTCATATTACTAAAATTTTTTACTTCATTTTAAATAACGTTTTCCAAAACACTTTGGTTTAGATTGGAAAAAAATAATGAAAACTACATCCAGTTGATCTCTTTTCTGACCCACTCCAAAGCTGAAGTTTGTTTCTCTCATCTTTTTAACTTATCTCAGGTGGAATCTGTAAACATTTACACAGTAATAAAAACAACTATGAAGTTAAGTACTGGTTCATGATTTTTAACCTCAATCAGCACACAGATGTATTGGGCTAAACTTTGGATAAGAACCACAACATATACATGAACACAGCAAAAGCTCTGAACCTTTGAAATTTTCCCTTTGATATTTAATTCTATCTAAAATAGAGGATATAGTATGCTCTGTGCTGAGGACAATAGGGACTTTTGTCAAAGGAAACAAGAAATAATCCACAGACTTTTTCACTAATGAATCTGATGCCTGCTCTAAAAAGTTAATGAAAAGTCTCTCTATTGAATTCCACAGGCTTTGGATCAAGCCCCAGATAAGCTGTTCAGTGAGAGCAAGTAAAATAAATTGGGAAAAGGTTCTCTGCTTTATGAAGTCATTTTAAGGGAGGTAATGGAACAGCTGTTGCATAGATAAAACACACAGGTCCCCTCAGAGATGCAGTTGGGCAGAGCCTTGCTGCACAGCACGACTCGTGGGCATCGCCCAGCAGCTTCTCTGGCTTTACAGACCAGTAGCCTGAGCACTAACCTCGCAACGACTCCCCAGATCCCTCCGGCCCCTTAAAGGGAAAAACAGCTTCATTAGTTCCTCACATAAACAACCAGAACATAAACACAACATGCTCCATTAAAATGGTCAAATTAAGTGAGTGGAGAACCTTTACTATATCGTGGCAGCTTTAGTGGTTTCATTTTGGGTTTTGTTTTCTTTTTCTTTTTCTTTTTTTTTTCTTTTCTCTTGTTTTCCTGGTTTTCTTTGACATACTTTCACTTTAAGGGCATACAGCCAGGTACTTAGAAAGAACAAACTCCCTCTCAGGTGATTTCACAGTGTCAAACCTGGTGAAAGGTACAGTAGATCATTCAGTCTTTTGCTTACTTCATAGTTTGTCATCCAAGTGTTTGAACGTATTTCCGGTAAAACATAGCAGGATTCTTCAAAGAACTAGTTGGCACTAGTTGGCACATAGTTGGCACTAGTTGGCACATAGAACTAATCTTTGGCAATTTTCTCTTCTGTTGGTTGCATAAGAAGTTATCATTTACATGAAATAATAATAATAATAATAATAATAATAATAATAATAATAATAATGTGTATTGCTAAAGTAAACTGCTTTTTTATCTTTCTTTAATATCTTAATTTTTTTTTTCATCTTCTTTATTAATTAGACTGTGTCCTTACTGTAGCTTTTGTCCTTCCCACTTTGGACTAGGACTCCAGGAGGGATGTATAAAAAAACATAATTGTGGGACAATTTATATTGTTTAAGCTGTAAGTTCTATTTTGAGCTTCATAGTTTTATTCATGCTTGCCAGAACTATATTTCCAATCATATTTTTCTTGAATGAAAATGCTTTTTTTTCTACTTTTTTATTTAACTCTCCTGCCCCACTCACTCCTACTCCATTGAAAAATATTGCTGCTTTTATTGTTATTGTTTTTCTGCCTTTAATTTGTGATGTGAAGACTTTTTGAAAAGCTGGTTTTTCAACTTATTGCAAAGGGACTGTTCCATTTTTTAAAAATGGTATTTTTTATTTTTAAGATTTGGCCTTAATAGGAAATTTAAGTTAGAGAAAGGATACATAAGCAAAACAAGCACATTGCTTGGTCTGAGTTGATTATCATTTTGATTCAGTCATCATATCCTTCTTGTCCTATTTGAACTGGGGAAAAGTGTAACTATGGAATACTTGTAGGAAAAGAAGAGAAATATTTCAGCCACTCATAATAATAGTAATAGTAAATTACAATAGCAATAACAAAACCAACAACAATAACAATATTAAATGCATTAGGAACTTTATCTAACAATTATTTATTGAAAATTCTCAACAGGTTAAACACTTAACCTGCAAGTAAAATATGTTATCTACCACAATGCAGTTATGCTATGAGAATTTATCTTCATATAAAATCTAACTTAAAAAGTAATTATGGAGCAGCTCCTATTTAAAAATTATATTCATTCTTATCCAAAGTTTATCAATAAATTAAGCTGAATATACATTATGGTCCATTAACTGAAAAGTAATGAGTTTTACTGTTTCTGTTCTTGTCACAAAAATACCTTTTTTTCAATGCATGGAAAAGTTCTGTTCAGAGCTAAAGTAATTCTTACATCAAAACATGATGTGAGCAAAGGGTATGAAAACAAAATATGGCTGATATCACCTTAGGCAGGATTGTTGCCTGTTTGCAGAAGGACAGTGCTTTTTTTGAAGAACACCTTTGAGACAGGACTGACCCAGTGGTCATTTATGGCAGGATGACCATATTTGTGGGTAAGGGAAGGGTTACAGTTGTAATCCATATAAGATTTTGTAATGTTTTTGGGATGTGATGCCTTGCAATCTCTCACTTCCTACATTGGAGAGATGTAGACTGGATGGATGGATGGATAGAGGAGCAGTTGGCTGGAGAGTTACACCCAGAGGGAAGTGGTCAGTGGCTCAATTTCCCTCCCGATGGAGGTCAGTGAAAAGAGATGTTCCTTAGGGACCTCTGTTGGGATCAGGTTGTTTACTGTCTTCATTAATGACATAGATAGCAGGTCTGAGTGCACCCTCAGCAAACTGGCAGGTGACACCAAGGTGAGTGGTGCTGTTGACACACCTGAAGGGATGGGATCACATCCAGAGGGACCTGGACAAACTCAAGAAGTGAGCCCATGAGGGATCTCATGAGGCTTAAAAGCACCAAGAAAAAGGTGCAGCACCCAGGTCAGGGAAACCCCCAGTACAAACCCAGGCGATGGGATGAATAGATCGAGAGCAGCCCTAATGAGAAGAACATGAAGGGGCTGGTGGATGAGAGGCTGTTGAGATCCCACCTAAAATGCTGCATCCAGCTATGGGATCCTTAGCATGGGAAAGACATTGACCTGTTGGAGCAAGTGCAGAGGAGGCCTCGGAAATGACAGATCAGTGGAATTCCACTCCTATAAGAAAAGGTTGAGGGAGTTGGAGTTGTTCTTCCTGGAGAAGAGAAGGCTTTGGGGAGACCTTACAATAAACCTTCAGTACTAAAATGAGGCTTATGAGAAAGATGGGGACAAAATTTCTAGTATGATGTGTTGCAGTGGGGCAAGGGGTAATGATTTCAAAGTAAAAGAAGGTAAAGTCAGATAAGACATAAGAATAAAATCTTTTATGTTGAGGGTGGTGAGATGCTGGAGGAGGCTACCCTGAGAGGTGACAGATACCCATCCTTGGAAACATTCATGGTTGCTCTGAACACCTTGGTCTAGTTGAAGATGGCCTGGGTTACTGCAGGGTGGGCTGGAATAGATTACCTTTAATGATCCTTTCTAACCCAAATTGCTCTAAGATTCTATGCTTCCATAACTGGCAATCTGAAAAAACATAATGTTTTATACAAAGAGGAAAAGTGACATGTTGGTATAGAGAAAGATGGCCCACCTATGGACACAGTTTTCCTGGCTTCTATCAAGTTTTCCAATTATCCTTTTCTTTGTTACCCGTTGTTCTCCTAGAAATATTAATTTCTTGTAATTTTAGATACCTCAGTGAACAACCTGAAAGAAGGGAATAGTTGCAGTGTTGTATAGTTAAAGCTCTAAATTGTGTTTCTGTTATTAGTGCTAGAGGGGATTGTCTTTCTCCTGAGAAAAGACCTTAAGCACTTTGTGCAAGTGTCAAAATTTAGCTAAAACCAGTCTGGGCCCTGGTCAAGCTATAACAATAAATAACAATTACAAACCAAATGTGCACTTTTAGGAGAGATGACGCAAACACACATGCTGTTCATCAAATCTGGTTTTGCCTCCACAGTAACTGTCTGGGATATGAAATCTCTGCATTGTTGTAATCTGCTATATAAAGAGCTGAGTAAGATTATCTAGGGTGATTTCTTCTTACTTCGTTTTTGTCTTTACAAATAAGGCATTCTTAATATGTGTTGCAGAAGGTCTTCCATCCCTGTTGTGATTGATGCCTAGCAAACTGCTGGGGACAATTCCAGTTGGTGGGTAAGAAACACTATCTCGTTTATCTTTATATCATATCTGTTGCAAATTAAACTAAAAACATAGAGTTTGCACACTAAAATGGTTACACTGCGGAGCAATGTGCCTATAAAACAGCATGTTAACAAGCACGACATGATAAATGTAATGCAATAAACTTCTGTAATTTCAGATTCTCCCAGAGGCAGATGATGAGGCTATCACCTGTGGAGCTTTGCTTGGTGACAGTGTAACAGTATCTCCAAGAAAGTGCTGTCTGTTCTGGCTTTGTAAGAAGTGAGTGGCTACTCGTGTACACTCGGTTAACTTCACGTGTGCCGCATCTCGGGTGAGATTCGTAATTCAAACAGCCAAATGCTCAGGCAGCCGTAGTTTGCTTCATGGACTACTGGCATTCCTGAACTGGAATGTCCTGTTTTCTTCAGTAGATGGCAGCAGTACTGATGCATGACAAAAGCTGGATTCCGAAGGCATTTTGTAAAACAAAGCTGCTGCTTTCCGAACCACCCCCCGCACACACACACACCATCACTATCAAAAATGGTTGTAACATCTGAGCATCTACCTGTCAGATGTTAAACCTCATCCCAAGTTTCAACAGTGGTGTGATTCACAGGTGTATAACTTTGTTTAAAAAAACACCAAACAAACAAAAAATACAGAATAAAACAAAAAAACAACCAACTGAACAAAACCCAAGGAAAGTGAACTGAAATAAACCCCCAAAACCAAATCCCGTACTGATCGAAGTTACTTTATTTTTATGTGCACATAAACATTTATTAGCATTAACTATCTAGCCATACATGCAGATACATTTTTCCTCATAAGGTGTCCCGTGGCACTACCCAAAAGGTTTTTTATCAACATTATGACTCTCTTCAGGAAGATATCAGTAGAGCAGAGGTTTTGGAAGAGGGAAGAAGCAAAGGATATCTCAAGGATTAATTTGTCGCCCATAAAATGTGGCTGCATCATACTACACAAATGAACACTAATTTGATTCAAATGTGCATATTAAAGCTGACTATTTTTAAAATAACAGAAATATTACTTTCAGAGACTCTTCAGGGTCCCTGAAATCCTACACCTGAGTCTTTGTTTTTTGAAGGAGGGGGAGACAAGATGAAAAGTGTGTTCCCAAGGATGTTCAGAAAGGAATCATAAAACTCAAGTCTTAGGTGTAAGAATCTTGATTTTAAATTCTTGTGCAAGGTTCAGCACGGCAAAAGGTGTCTGCTTCCCCTTCTGTGCATGCTCTAGCCCCAGGGCTATGAAAATACAGTTGTGTATTCAATCTGGTCCAGTAAATATTTCATTACTTATACATGGAGGTTGAATGCAGGGAGTGCATCATGCACTGTCGATGCAGGTGAAAAGCAAAGGGAGGGTCCCCACATGATAAAGCTGAAAATTAGAACCTTCAATGTATAACTTCTATATTCCCTAAAAAATATGCTGAGGCACTCAGAGTCTCACAGCTGTAAGATTTCTGCCCTTTACACCCATCACAATGAATAGGATGGTAGATCTCTAGACCAAAAATTGCATGTCTCTCAGGGAAAGCAAAGACTAAAATTAACAGGAGAAAACATTCACCAATTTGATGGATAGGTGTTGAGAATCAGTTATTACTCTAGTATAACAAAGCACAGATGGGTATGATGAGACATGGCAACTAGTTCAGCAGCCTAAAAGCCATAGGAAACCTTGGATGCTACTGAATATGTTCCAGAAATTTGTACCTGAGGTTTTTTACCTCTGTATTTTTTTTACCAGGGCTTCCGTCCTGCAAGGGCTTTGGTCTTTCTTTGCTGCATTTTAGACAGCTAGTTTGCGTCTAAAGTAATTTTCTAAAGTCTACAGCAACAAAAACTTTAAACAAGATTTTGCTTTAGGATTGAATCATCATCGTTTCTGCCCTAATTATAAAAAAATATAGTAGTCTGTGGTGACAGCTTATAAACATAAATGTTCCCTTCAAGGAACTATAGTTAAGGACAGAGGGGAAAAAAAAGTAATCTTAACATCTCATATTGATTGCTGGGTCAATGCTGTTCTTGAAACTGTAAAATATGAATGAGCAGCCTTTGAACAGAGTAAGATACTAGATACCTTTGATCAAATCTGGGATGCATTTCTGCACTGCTACTCACTAAAAAGAACAAATAGAGGATAACCCTCAGATGATCAACCCTGTATCCACAAGGCCTTTCTCTGTGTAGCTGAGAAACTAAATACATATTGACCAAATGACAGCTTTCAGAAGGTAGGGTTTGTTTGTGAGACATTCAAGGCAGTAAACAATAGAAAAGGACAAGCTTTATTTAGATAATTCTAAAGGGACTGATTCACAGTTAATGGGATTAAATTAAGCAGAGAAATTTGTAGACTGGACATCAGTTTACATATATTTAATTATGGAGAGATCTGTCCAGCTTGTGAAAGATTCTGTAAGAGGAAAAAGTAGAAATCACATTGTTTACACAAAACTGGATGTGGTAGGATGCTGACAAATACAATAGGCTTATAGGGTATGGTGGATAGAGGAAATCTCTAGAGAAAATGGAATTTTCAGTATTAGATAACAATATTAAAATAAATAAACAGATAGAGAAAGTAAAACAGAAATTACAGCTGCAGTGCCTCAGAGAAATTTGTGTGTCTTGTGATTCAATTAGTTCTTTTAGCTTTTTGACTATGTGTATTTACTGCTGTATATGTTTAACCCTTCTCATTTTGTGACACCATGAAGACAGTATGGTTTACATCCAACTGAGCTGTGACACAGGAGAAATAGAACTACTGATTTGACCAGTTCATGAAGGTGCATGGAGGCATAAAGCTAGTGAATTACAGCCTGTGCTCTGCACTTCTCAAATAATAATTTTTTTCAAGTGGATTTCCTCAAAAGTACTTGAAGATGTTTGGGAGGTTTGTTGTGATTTTCTAGGGCTTTGTTTGTTTGTTTGTTTTTAATTAAAGTTTTAAACTGTCTTTTATCCAGCTCTTTTTTCTGGTCTTGTGCTTAACTTTCCTATGTTCCTCTGGATTCTACAGTCAATAACATCAGTTTTCTCTAAGGGGAAGGACTGGAAAGGAGGAGAAAGCTGACGCGGTGGAAGATACTGCTGATGGTCAGTGTTCCCTTGACTCTGGTCTTTGATTTTCTTGGATCCACTTGGCACAAACATATTTGTATACATTCTCTCCCACATGGTCTACTTTTATTTCGTTTGCATTCAACTAATACTTGAATGTTTTACACTAGACTTCCCCAACCCATTTTCACAAATGTATAACATTTGTTCCTCAGAGATTTCTGAGGCTTTTATAGCACCTGACACTCTCAAATCTATACTAAAAGTCTGGGTAACAGCCATTTGACCAGAACACAGAGAGTATCAGAGTTAAAGCAAGATATGACCACCTCAGGTCAGCACAAGATTGAACTAGGCCTGAGATCCTGCACTGTCAAGTCCTTACAGTATCTATGTCCTTTTTCTGGGCTAAAGGTAGGATGCAGGATTTCCCCCAATAACTACCCTTCAGCACTAAATCTGTGCTTCAAAATCTGCTATCCACAGAAAAATGGAGTATGAATTTCTCTGAAACCTCAAAAATTCATATATATTTCATGCAATTAGCAAAGACAGCAATCCAGAAAGGTTAAGAAAAGTGAAGAATGTGAGATGATTAGGATGGACCCATTGCTGGTAGGCTTCGAAAGGATTTAAGCCTAGTAGTGTTTTCTGTCTGTTGTTTACATTACTGAATCTGTTTGGGGAAAGTCAACACAAGCTCAGGTCATTTTTAGTGAACCTCTTAGTCTCCTTTGAGACACCTGAAAGGTGTGGGCAAGGATAGCTTCCTCATTTCAGAAATGGAGATCAATCTAATCCCTTTAAAGTGTGCATGAGTCACTCCGGTTTAAACACATTTTACCATTTGAAGCTCTAGAAATGTGACAGTCAGAATTAACATTCACCATATTTGTCTCTTTTGATTGTAAAGTTCACAGCAAGAGAATGATAAAGAAGTATTAGTTGGGTTTTTTTTAAGATCCTTTCCCAAACCCAAGTCTGTATAACCTCCTAAATTAGGAGGTCAGGCAATAGTGTTTCTGTGAGTCAGTTTGAGTCTGTCTCAGGTTTTCCTCAGAGGAGGAAGTTTAGGATCCAAAATCTGGCACCAGGAACACGTTTAAGTAATATCTCACCTCCTGTGATTACTTTGAAAGATCACTGATTTTAAAGGAAGATTTTAATTAAGGTTGGGGCTTTTATTGTTTTTGGTTTTGTTTGTTTTTTTTTTTTAACGTTAGTGGATTAGGGAAGGTGCTTTAACTGCCTAGTATGTTGAAGAGAAATAATAACTTGCAGAAGAGCTCTGAACAACTCTTCTTATACATCTCTACATACAAAATGATTTGCATTCTCCTCTTGGCAAGGCAAGAAACCAGACAGATTGATAGGAAAATAGGTTTTCCAGATGATTGTTAAAGATGCTTCTTTAATTTGTGCAGGAGAGTATGGAAATGTCACAGAGTAAGTAATGCACCAATGCAGGAGAAGGAAAGGACACTTTCAAAAACCTGGCTTTGGAGCTCATATGGGATCACTCTCAGTGGTTATTCAAGCTACCTTTTAGCTTCCTTAAAACATTTTTATTATTGAAAGGAAAATGGAAGCTAGGAGAAAGCAACCAACAAAACAGTCAGGCCTGAATTACAGAACAGTCCTCACATTTCTTTTTCAGACCTGGAGTATTTTTATTTAGCTGAAAATAGCAGTGCTTTCTTGTGATCTGATAGCTACTCACATAATGCTACATTAGGATCTCAGGTGTTTAATCTGAGCTAGACAACTGAGCTACTACTGTAGCTGTGTGGGGTTGGTGCCTCTGGAGGGCAGTTAAGCTCACTTTACGATGGGAGTTTTAAGTGGGTGATCTACAAAAAGTGATTCATCTTAGCCACATCTCTCCATTAACTAAAGACAGCCCAAGGGAATAACTTAATTTGGGCACCTAACTTCGAGACAGTTAAAAGTAGAGGTAAGTCCCACCTCTTATCACTGTACAATATAAGCCCTCATCATTTCCAAAGATTATACTCAGTAGGAGGTAAGGATTTGCTGGTGACTACTGTTGGTGACTTGGCCTTTGTGTAGCATCCTTCCCCCAAACTTAGGTATGCCAAGGACCTGGTCTGCTGAACTCACTAGAACTTTTCAATTCATTACACTACTACAGAATTTGCAGCTCTACAAAGCTGTAGGTAAGGGGTATTCTGGTCAGACCACAGTGTCAAAAATAAATTTTTCTTTTAAAGTTCCAGCCTTTTTTCAGGTGTTCTTGGTATTCATTTCTCACCTCTTAGTCAATATCAGTATTAAAAAGCCTTTGCTCACAGTATTCAGGAAGAAAACATTCAGTATAAGTGCAGAATTCCGGTTCCCTATTCAGCGAAGAGGAACATAAGAAAATACTTGGAAAATAGTGCAGGTAAAAGAGTGTTTTGAACTACTTAGACTGCAAAATTCTAAATTATTTTTCTTGGCATGTCTAACCACAGTCTTGGCCAACACAGAACATACACCAATAAAGTCAATGACAAAGCTTGAAATGGAAGCAACTGAAAACACAGAAACAATTACTGTCCAACTGTCTTTGTTTAAGTTGTCATTTACTTATGAGCATTTGGATCTTATTATTTCTGCCAAATTTGTATTTTACTGTGGCCAGGAAAACAAGACCAAACAAATCTCTGTTCTTGAATTTGAGACAGTTGGGCTCTAGTGAAGGTGACTCTGAGTTCCCAAGCAAGTAAGAATCAGTGTTCACATAGAAAATGATTTCATTGTTAGACAGTTAGGAGTCATACATTCATTTCCTGAAGGGAGAAGGGAAATAAGCTTTGTATAATTACTTAGGGATGTGGATCTATGATTGTGCTGCAATGCTGAATTGGAAATTAATTTCTTGCCATGCAAATCAATTTGTTCATTGGAATGATCTCCAAATTTTTGCTAGACTCAAAGCCATTTGAGACTTAGATTTCCTCAAGGAGTGCTTAAGCAACTATTCTGCTGAATGTATTGAGGATGGTGCATTCATAAAATTGTGCAATAATTTAGGCTGAAAGCAACCTCTGGAGGTCATCTATTGTGACACTTGCTCAGAGGTGGTGGGGGGCATCAACTTCAAAGTTATGGCTTAGGCAGACTTTGAATTTAAATTCATATTTTTTCCCTAATTCTACTGCAAGGCTACTGTAGAAAAAAATCCAAAAATACTTGCTAAAGATAAGTTAAACTATTTCTACTGCTCTCCACTATCTACTGGTCCAGTCATCTCATCATGAAGGTATTCTAGATCATTAGGCACAACTTTGACATTGTAAATCCAGGCGGGTCAGTTAACGTTCTTACAATTTCTATACCTGGACAAGGCTCAAGGAAAATCTGCTTTGTAGTCTCCCTAGTGTTACACAAAAATCTTGTTGTGGTCAAAATAGATAAAACCTATTACGTGCTGCTAAGAATTTATCATTAGTTTAAGTCAAGCCCCGTCTTATCAAAACACATCAGTTGAATTTATTCCAGTGAGATTGACTGAAATCCTTCTGTTTCATAATGTAGCCAAGACTGATACACACAAAGTTCACAGTTTATAACCCATTCCTTAGTTTACCCTCAGACATCCTTGTAAAATCAACCAGTTTAATTTTACTGAATAATAGGAGTTTATGGGGTTGCCAATTAGTAAAGTTTTTAATAAAAGAGTAAAACAGAGGATGATGACTCTGACTTGATCTCTTTTCATTTTGGGTTTTCTTGTGGATGCTTTTATAGGTTTCCTAGTAGTTTTCATCTTGCTTTTTCTTTATCAGTTTCTACCAGATTTAAATCATCTTATACTGACTATTAGCAGAAGTTATGCATTAAGTGTTCTCAGCCCAATTAACATATTTCATTATATTTATTATATATATATATATATAAATTAACAATTTATGCTTGTTACTTAGTGATTTCAGAGGTTGTCAGAACTTCACCTTTTTAAGTATTGTAAGGGCTAAGGTGAAACAATTTAGGCAATAGCCGCTTAGCAAAAGACCTTTGTAAACAGCCAAATCATGCTGAGATCATGTCAAGTCAATACAAGCCTGGAATAGTTTTAAGACCCGGCGTGACCAGGTCAGCACAAAGGCTGTTACCTCCTAATAGTCACTGCAGAAATTGTATGTAATGGGCTATTTCAAGGCACACAACTAGGCTAGCAAGTTGCAGGTGTTGACATTTTTAAAGATAAACATATCAGTCTTCACATGTGTATATGACAGTTTTAATTTTCTCCAGTAAAATTTTTGCCTTCTGTATCAACAATAAAGGAACTTGATTAGCCACTGTTCCCATCTTAGATCTTAGAGGTACTGAATAATCTTTTCCTACTTGCTTAATGTACCCCATGAACATAATGTAATGGAACATGACAGCAAATAAGGGGTAGAGAGAGAAATATTGCTCTCTTTGTTTTGCCATCAGGGCCTTTAAATCCCAGTTTCGAAGGGATTTTCTCTTTAAGCTTACAGAGACAATAAAGAAACTGAAGTTTTCTGATTGCTACCTCAGTAACTTAATTACATAACTAGTTTTGTCTGAGTTTCTCCAAAATTATTTTAAAAACCCAAACAACTAAAAATTTCAATATTTTTAGACATTTGAGTCTGTCATAAATTATTACCCCCAATTCATGCACAATTTGAGTATATTTTAGTAATTCTTAATTATTGTTTTTATTTAATTCTGCCCATGTTCTTTTTTCTATTTCCTTTTATTGTTGTTGTTCCACAGACATACAGTACTCCTCGTACCAGTTAGTTCCTTCATTCTAGGTTCCTCTTCTCTTGGGTTTTAGAATATTCTCTGTTTTCAGTGAGAGAAAGGTGTTATGTGGTTAGAAGGACTATCTGAGTCTTCTTACATTATGCCATCAAGGTAATGAATGTAAGCACCACCAACCAGCTCGTTGAAAAAAGTAGACTAAAGCCAAACTTGCAGAGCAGAATGTGAAGCATAGTACAGTAGAATTTAATAGTAAAAAAAATATGTTGTTGCCATTTCACAACGTTAATTCTGGGGGTTTTTTTTAGAAAATTGTTATATGTACACTCATTTTAGGCATCATTAACTAGTATTAAATACTTTGGACCCATCATTATTAGAGACAACCAATTTTTCTGATTAATTCTACTGCAAACCTGAAATAGATTATTTATTTTAAGCTTGCTTTGGACAAACAAACATAGGAAAACCTGTCTTACTCTTCCTTCATTTATGTCATGCATATTTTCAGAAACTTAACTGAAGTAAGTGGATACATGTCCAAACTTAAGATGCTCTTTGAATTTGATATACAACTTTTTATATTATAATATTGTGCAGAAAATCTCATGAGCATACAATTTGTTATTATTATGACAGCTCATTAGGGCTGTCTCAAAAACAGTATTTCCATTTTATGGGAATGAAAAAAAAAAAAAGGTTGTTCAAAAATTAGTTTTTGTTCTGATGCAGAATCAAAATTTGATCTGTTTGATTTCTTAGGGTCTAGGCAGAAAAACACCCAACACCATTGAGATCAATGACCTATAACTGTTTTTCTATCTTCCTTGCACATATCTTGACATCTTGGCTATTATCCAGGTCAGCGTGATTCTCTGAGACCTGAATTTAATCCTTAACTCAGGAAAACATCATCACTTTTGTCAAAATAATTATTTTCACACACAAAAGCCCAGTATTGATAAATATGCATGGATATCTCTCATATATTTCTGTCTATTAGCTCAATCTGCAGAGATCTGTAATAGGCAAGGCTGTATATCCTAGCTGGATGAATCTTAGCAGGATGCACTTATTCCTACACTGAACTTAGGGTCTCTGTCTGTATAGTTCCTTTGATGAAGGCACATCACAAAAGGCTAATTTGTGTCCATCACAGAGGACTCCAAAATCATGGTCAAAAAGGTTACACAGGGCTTATGGTCCTGGAAAGGTTTTTGCTCACATTTAATGGTGCATAAAAACTTTGTTGTTCATGCACAAGACAAGATAAGGATAGGTTTAGATAAGATATTAGGAAGAAATTCTTCACTATAATGGTGGTGAGACCCTGGTACAGGTTGCCCAAAGGAGCTGTGGCTGCCCCATCATGTGGTTTCATGGGGCTTGGAGCAACCTGGCATAGTGGAAGGTGTCCCTGCCCATGGCAGGGAGGTGTAGTAACTAGATGGTCTTTAAGGTCTCTTACAATCCAAACCATTCCATCATTCTATGAAACTATGAAGGTGTATCTTCAGATTTCTCTTAAAGTCTGATTGACAGTTCTTACTTTCATATCAAGACAGAAGTGAAAGAGAAGGAAGTAAATTTGTTATTTCCTATAATCTACCTGCCCTCTCCAAAAAAAGAACAACAAAACATACTACTGATCACATGTACCAGAAATCATTCAAATACTTCTGAACAGGTTTGATTTTGTTTCATTTCATTAAAAGTGCCAAGTGGGATCAATTTTCCAGGCTGGTTACCATATTCATAAGGCTACTCAAGCTACATGAAACTGCATCAGTTCTTCTTAAAAACAAACAAACAAACAAAAACCAAAACACAAATAAGAGAACTTTTATATTCCTCTAATGAGATTTGTCTTACCAGCAATTCTGTGAGGCATTATACAAAAGAAACTGAACAAGCGTGTTCTATACAAACTAACTACTTTGGTCTACCATCAAGTAGACCTTGTTTTAAGTCTTTGTACTGTTCTCTACTTTCCCTTATACTTATAACTGACATCACATCGAGTGTATTGTTAAATGGTAATGTTGAATGCAATGCTGTGGCATTTTATCTGCACATTACACTAGAAATATGTTAATACTAACCTAGGCATTCAAATTTATCACACAGCTGAACTAGGGTCTTTTTTTGCTTTCAAGGAATTGCTACAAAATAAATCCCAGATCAAGATATCTTCTTTTGAATCCTCATTATTTGCAGACTGCCTTATTATCTGAGTCATTAAAAAGAAATATTAGTTCATTGTTTCTTCTTAAAACAACAACAGATACAGATTCACTGTATCTCCCCTGACAAAGTGGAGAAAGCTGTATCTCCTAGAAGGCTTTATATTTTGAGCATTTTGAAAAGCCAGTGTCTTCACAATGCAGTCATAAAGAATCATTAACGTAAATTCTATAAATTGCTCTTTTCAGCATTATTGTTATACCAGTTTTGTAGATGGAGAACCAAGGCAGAGGTAAACAAGGTGAAATTAGGTGAAATATGGTGAGTCACAGGCAGTGGTATCCCACTGTTATAAGCTTTTTAACTTCAAATAATTCTGACTCATGTTTTCTCCTTTCTCCCTACAACTTTGATCTACAGATATAAAATCATGCAACAAATTAAGAATGAATAACTGGTGCATAGAACCAGACAATGCATTTTTATTTAAAGCTCTTTTACCATCTCTTCTGCCCTCCTTGAGGAAACCAATACTCACAAATTTTAAGATTACTGTGAAGGACAAAAAGAAACAACAGAATTCAAACGTTGGTGAATATCCATTTGGTGCTTCAGTAGATCTAATATTACTACCTGAGCAAAAATAACCTCAGGGACTCCATTTTGCTTTCACTTATGTCAGTAAATCTAGAGTAACTTCACTGTAAATGTTGTAGTCAATAGTTATTTCTGATTTACACTTATGAAGCTGAGAGAAAATGGGGCTTTAATTGATCAGCAAAACCTGTCTCAGTGTAGATTTTTTCTCCAGCAGTCATGTTACTGTAGTAATTTCAAGAAAAATAAATAATAAGATTCAAACACCACAGTAAGCAGTTAAGGAAATTATATATCAAATAAGCTCCAAAAAGCCTGGAGAATTGCAAACAGAAGTTTTGCCTTACAGGTCTCATTCCTTATGTAGATTTAAATAATTCAATTGTTGAATAAATCTTCTATATTCTATTTATTCAAGCATTTTCAACTTTCATTTCCCAGCAGCCATGCCAAGAGTCATAAGAAAGAAAGGATCTTTTTTGATCATTGACAACTGTGATGTGAAAATAAGTTGCATACCCAAGTTTCTGTATATTGCATAGTAAAGATATAGATAATAGTATGCTGCCTACAACTATCCTCAACAAGAGTGGGACTAGGTAAAAAAATAGTTTCTTCTCTAGGCTTAAATAATTCATTGGTTGAATCACTGAATACATCTCAGGTTTTGTCATGCATTCACAGATTTCCTGTGATACTTTTGCTGACAATAAAATTTAAAACAAAACAAAACAAAAACATACCTAGTCTTCTCTTAAAGAGGAAAGAGTCGGATAAGAAACCCTTTGTAGTTTCAGAAAACTTACATTATATTGAAGATGATTGCTGTGTTCATAGTAGTAACTTTTATGATAGTTGAAATAGGTTTTTATTATGTATTTTAAACAGTTTTTCAGTCTTTTATCTGGAGTTCTTCGATCAAGTATGAGCTACAGGGAATTCAGAAAAGCTTTTTTCACTTCCTATGTTCTCCTTTGGAAATCAAAGTGATGGGGTTATCATGTTGTCAAATGCTACTGTGTGACAAAAGTAGGCGCAATACTGACAAGTGTTGAATTGACCCTTATTCTCTTTAAAGTTTTGTTTGCAGTTGCCTCCATGGTTTAACTGGAGAAACACAGCAAATCAAGCCTGTTGTATTTGCATTCTCTAAGGCAATAATTGCCTTGTTGATTGCATGCGCAGATTTACCATACCATTGCCACAGAACACTCAGACCTCTTTCAAGGTTTCATTGATGATACATAGGTAAATGAAGACAGGATATTCTGCAAATGCAGTTTGCTCTGGGGCAGAAAATAGGTAATTAAGAAAGGCAACACAAAGAATCTTCAAACAGTCCTCTCAGCCAACATTGCAGTAGTTTCTAGGTTTGCTAAGAAATGACAAACAGCCTGTGAACACACACTTACATCTGGTAACTCCACGGCAATGAAATTTTGTGTTTTCACTTCTTTCACAGCTGTTTGGTCTGCCTTCTTCTCCCAGCTTTCAGCACCACTCATCAAGGAACCTTTCTGAACTAAACTGCTTACCTGATATCACAGGGTCAAAGCATGGATGAAATCAGAAGGAATCACAGTGGGTCATCCGGTTCAACCTCCTGGCTCAAGCAGGGTCATCCCAGAGCACGTTGTACAGGATTGTGTCCAGATGGCTCTGGAATATCTCCAGGGAGATATTGGCACTGTTTAAAGCCCACCTTTCACCTAAGTTTCTTAATCAGCTGAAGTATTTGAATGGAACAGAGTAGCCTGCTCCTCACAGAGGTGAACAAACAGCGGTAACTGCTTCCTGGAGACATCAGAGTTTTAGCTGACTTTGTGTGGCGTTACCTGACCCTGTGTTGCACAGGAAATGTTCCCTAAAATAACAAATGTTTTATACCTTGCTGTCGGGCACATAACTTGTTATCCAAGGGAGATGTGGGTATTAACGAGAAAGAGGTGAAGCAAGACAAGAGAATCCTGCATCCCATTACACCACCAGGATATTGCTGAGAACATAAGGATAAAAGGTGTGGCATCTTCAGTTGGCATTGCGTTATACAGCACAAGCATATCTAAGAATGTCAGACTACTGAAGTCTTTTGTCAGCTCCTCAGCTGAGTTAAAGTCAGACCAGAGTTAGGAATGGTCTGTTTGTTCATTCCTTCTCTCTGAACTGTCACGGGTCTATGATAATTCTGAGCATGGTGTGAGGGTTGTGTCTCTGCAGCCTCTCAAAAGAGTATTAAACCTCATTTGTTCACATGACAGCCCTCCAAAGTTTTATTCTCTTTTCAGTATTATTTAAAAGTTTTATGTTTTCAAAGATGCTGTTTTCCAATTGAAATAATTAAAAAGTGCATTTAAAAAAGAAACTTGTTAAATACAGATAAAAATAATTTAAAAAAGCAAACAAACAAAAAGAAGTCCACCAAAGTGACATTTCTGTTTTATCATGACAATATTTTTCTTAAGTAAAATATTTGTTTTATTAAGTAAAATATTTACTGTTTTTCCTCAGTAAGTTTCTGAAGGACAGACTTTCTCATAAAACACTGCTGTTAACATTCACTTAGATCAAAAAGTAAGCTTTGATAGGGTCTGAAAATGTTTGCTTTTCCTCATCACTCTACACTGTAATTCATCATCACAGCCAAAAGTGGACCATTTATTCCTGGCTAACTAAGATAAAAGTCTACAGATGAAAACAATATTTCTTCAAGTAAAAGCAGTTAGAAAAAAATACCCAAACAGCCTGGTATTGAAGTGAAGCTGTAAGAGTTGCATGTAACCTAACAAGACTTCAGAGTTCACTGGGACGTTGTTAGAAAAAAGTAATGAGAACTCTGGTATAAGGAAAATTTGGTGACAAAAAAGAGGTAAAGAAGCAGAAGCATGAGTAAAGTTTCTTTAATTTTTTTCTTTCAGAAACTATGTCTTGAAATACCTTTAGAGATGAAAAAGAGGAGAGCTTGCACACATGCATGCATAGAAGGATATATTCAAGGAGACTTTCTCTGCCTATTGAAGCTTTATTTTTGACTTTATATGTTTGAAGTTTCCATTCAGGAATGTTCTGTCTCTACTTTTTTTTTTTTTTTTTCCCTCTCAAGAGTTTGCAAAAGAAAAGGGGAAAAAAAGCTCTGCTGTGCTCATACATTTTTTCTGTTTCTTGAGTTAGCTCAGGGTGGGAGGTGGAGCTTGCTCTTCCTTTCATTAGCTGCTTTGAGATTCACATCTTTTGTTCTTCCAACTCTCTTATTTGAAATTCTTTTTTTTTTAAGTCAGCAGGGAGCAAGGGTTGATGAGCCCCAGCCTCAGCTACAGCCTTGGGGCAGAGAATCTTCTTTTTGAATAATAGTCTTACGGTTTTGTTGTATTTTATTTTTCCCTGAAATGTATCTTGGATATGTTGATTTGTAAAAGGCTCTTCTGAGGCTTGAACTTGTCCTCTTTTCTTTATAGTTTTCTGACTTTTTTATTTTTCTCTTACTGTGTTATAAGTTTACAGAATGTTTATACTTCTTTATTCCAAAATCCCCATCATGTTTTTTTTCTATTATGGCTTTGATAGATATATATTTCCATTCTGTGTTTTACTTCTCTTAAACTGATGTAAGATCAGAGTAAACATTTGCCACCTGTCTTCCTAGATATTTAGTGAGAACAAGTATTGAATATCATGGTGCATTCAGTTTTCATACATAAAGGATTTTTACTGGGACATTACATGCCACATTTCATTGTTTAAACCAGCACTTAGGAAGATGAATACCATGTAGGTCTGGGAATTTTGTTAAGAGACAAGAGGTAAAATTTTCTGCAATGGTTTTGATTTATTCCTAGTTTTCATGTTTCCTTCCATATAACCTAGTGCTTAAAGCACTTACTTAAGAATCATCCTTCCTGAGCCTGAATGGGTTTAATTCTGCATCTTCTGTTACTCAAGGACAGGCCTCATCCCCTAAAAATATGTAAAGTCGTGACTCCCGTTAAGGCATTCCTGGCTACATGTTGGCTCATCAATATTCATATGGAGAGAGCATGAAATAAGAAAACATAATTTGGAAGCCTAATGCCTCTGATACTCCACTGAGAGAAAGGAAGTCTGTGTTCTAATCCTTGTTTTCCTTATTTATCTCTTAAATTACCAGTCAAAAGGGAAATCTGGGGTTTTCTCATTTCACACTGGTATTGCCTTTTCACTACAGTATAACATTTCAGACTTCACAGGCAGCATATTCGTTCCTCAGAATCCCATGAAGCTCTTTGTGTCTAAGAGCACTGCACTAAAAGGTCTGACATTCCTTTCTTGTGAAAACCAGGGCCCTGCTCTTAATTGGGGAAATTATCCCTTTCAAAAATGCTGCGTCCAATCCCAGTTAATCACACAGTTTGGTTTGCTTACTTGAATTTGCTTCATTTTGCTTTGGTCAGTAGAATAGTTTGGAACTTGATATTAGCCATTCTGGGAAGCGTGTGTGACATTTTGCTATAAGAGGCTGTTGTTTACTACACATATCGATTCTTAAATGTTCCCCAACCAGTGTTAAAGATGCTGAAAGCACCCATAGTCACTGTTTGATTAATTTGTACATGCTTCTCTTTTCATTTTAATGTATGTTCCCTGTCCCTTGGGAAATGTCTCTGGCATATTCCTCATGACCTCTTAGTCTTTAACACAGATCTTTGGAATAAATACATCCAAAACCTTTTATCCTAATGTAAATGGACGCATCTTGCTCCCTTTCTTTTGTGGCCTGGGGGTAGGGGGACACAAGCTCTATATCCTTTTATCTCTCCTACTCATTCCATTGCTAGTAGAAAGCAGTATCTTCATAACACTGGCTGTAATCATCATCTTCCCAGTTGTAGCAAAAGTGAATCTCCAGTTTTCGTTCAAGATACAATTCAGGCTTCAAGAGAATTAAACTACTGCTGATGATTTCATACTTTATTTCTTACTATTACTGCTATTTTGCATCTCTTTCACTGTGATTCTGCTTCTTTGTCAAGTCTTGTCCCCTCCATCGCAAAAGAGAAACTCATGTTCACCGCAAAAAAAATCTCATGTGTAGAATAAAGCGCTGAAAGGGTTTTCAGTGTACATACAGTATGTCACCAAAAATGTTTGTAACACTATTCAAAATTCGAGGAACATCAGGAGCACAGACAAAAAGACATAAAAATACTACATGAGAAAATGCTGTAACACTCCAGCTGAAATATTGCAGAACTATGTCATTCCAAAGAGTTTTTGCCAGGGAGAAAATGCCTTTCTGAATCATTTTGAATTTAGTTTGTTTTCATAATCTTCTGCTGTCACATTCTGAAAAATCAAAAATATTCTATTTTATGTCACCTTTTTAAGTTCTTCTCCATTAGATTAATGATAATTTAATATTTATAATATTCTAAATTGTTATATACACTTAATCTAAAATTTTGTAGTTATTTTGGTTATGCTTCTACAATGCTTCTAAATAGAATACATTACTAAATGTGAAACCTCAACATTTCGATCCTTTATTTCTTAAAATATGTTCAGAGACAGGATTTATTTTCTTCTTTGTGTCTTGATTTAAAATCTAGATATATGTTAAAATGTCACAACTTTCTGAAAAACTAGGCATTCTTTTCTGAACATCACAAAAGGTAGAAAAATTCACAAGGAAAGGTAGTGGACACATTATTGCTGGAAATGGTTAGAACAAAATCTGTTATCTTTATTAAAAATACACTTCACTGCAGCTTCTGTGAGGAATTTATGGCTTTTGTGCCATGGAAGAGAAAATTCTGAAGCTGGAGAACTATGAAGAGATTCTTTAGGGTGTTATGGGGATGTTGCTTTGTGTTTCTTTTTTTTTTTTCTTCTTAGTATATGGTGGAGTGTGCATGAAAATGTCCATAATAAACAGTCTGACCTTTCCTCTATTTTCTGACTTAGGTTGCAGGTGCCTATGGAAAGATTTTGCGATATATTGAAAGTATGAAGTTACTTGTCTTCTGCTGTATGTTCAATGTCCAGTCATCACTGATATTGCAACTTCCTAAATCACAGACTGTACATTATGTTGTTTACAACATCTTAGGTCAGATCCTACTTGTTCATACAGACAGGAATTTTTAAAAGGCAGCTTGCAACCTTTTTCAGCTAATTGGTCTTGGTAGGCACAGTTGTGCCTGGTCCTTATGAGGCTCTTATAGTTAATTTATGAACATCTACTTTATTCTATGTTAAATAGATTCTTCCTCATTACTTAGGTGTAGTTGGCAACTTCTAATCATGCACTAAGATCATCTCATGTAAATATAGCCATCTGGAAGCTAAGCATCCAGTTTCAGACAGTCATCTAGGTTCTTTCTTGCAATTGGCAGAAAGAGACATGAAGCAGTTTCCAAGGGCACTTTAGCCTGTTGCAAAAGAAATGACTGATTGTTGAAATTAATTTATCTCTATATATGACTCTTTTGGGTTGGATAGGGACTCCAGATAAAATGACTTAGACACCCTGTTTTTGCATGGCCGTCTCTAAAAAGGATTTCACACTCTCTCCTCACTTCACTAACGCGGTGTTAGTGACCCAAATCAATAGGCATCCTGCCTTCCTTTTAGCATATTACCAAATAGAGTCTGCAGCTTCGCTTGTAAATGAAATCAGAAGCGAAACACTTTCTAATCCAGCCCAGCTTGGACTTACAGACATTAATTTATCTCTTAAAAAAAAAAAAAAAATCAGCTGCCTATAAACTACTCACTAGCCCAAAAGTATATTAACACCAGACTGTGACAGAATGAGATCTGACAGAGCAGTGGGTGAACTAGGCTCAACCTCACCCAGTTATTTAATAGCATAGGAGATTGCAGAATGGGGGTTTATGGCTTTCGCCATGGCCTGATTAGTCACAGAATTACAGAACTACAGAATCATGTAGGTTGTAAAGACTTCCAAGATCACTGATTCCAACCTCTGACTGCACACCACCTTGCCAACTAGACCATGGCACTAAGTGCCATGTCCAGCCATTTCTTAAACACCTCCACCATCTCCCTGGGCAACCTGTTCAATGCTTAACAAACCTTACTGTGAAGAAATTCTTCCTGATGTCCAACACGAACCTCCCCTGGTACAGCTTGAGGTCATTTCCTCTCGTCCTGTCACTGGTTGTCTCGGGGAAGAGCCTGATCCCCACCTTGCTGCAACTTCCCTTCATGCAGTTGTAGAGAGTGAGACCATCCCTCCGAAGCCCCTTTTCTCCAGACTAAACAACCCCAACTCCCTCTCTCTCTCCTAATGTGACTTTACAGACCCTTCACCTGCTCTGTTGCCCTTCTCTGGACTCACCTCAGCACCTCAGTGCCTTTCTTGTTGCTGGGGACCCCAGAACCAAACGTAGCACTCGAGGTGCAACCTCACCAGTGCGCAGTGCAGAGGGACAGTCACTGCCCTGGACCTGCTGCCCACCCTGCTGCTGACACAGGCCAGGGGCCACTGACTGCCTTGTCCACCTGGGTACACCTGAGTTTGTGTTCAGCCACCTTCAACCAGCATCCAAAGGTCCTTTCCCTCTGGGCCACTTTCCAGCCATCAGCCTGCAGCACTGTGTGGGGTTTGGTGTGATAAAAGTGTAGGAGGACTTGGCTCTTGGTCTTATTGAAACTCATACCTTAATCCAACCTGCCCAGATCTCTCTGCAGAGCTTTCCCCCTCTCCAGCAGATCAACACTCCCACCCAAAATCAACTGGCAGCACACGTGCACAATAGTAGAGGTCCCTCTGACATGGGTTTGTCGAATAACTAACCTTTTATGCAAAATTTTACCCAACGTTTTTCAAATTTTTAATGAAGTAGAGAAAATCTGGATGCTCCTATCTGTGGTGACCTTCACAGGAAAGTCAGCAATGCTAGGTAGATTTTGTCTCGATTTTTGACCTCTCACTGTGCCACTTCCAATCACTGCACACTTGCTTTGTGCTCTCCCACCTGTTTACCACAGTTGCTGGCCTGAAACCTGACAGCTATTTTGCAAGATTGAAAGAACAGGAACCCCTAACCAAATGTTGTAAGGTTATTTGACCTTTTCTATTGACAAAAGGTTTTACATGCTGTCCACCCTGATGCGAGCCGTGGCATTAAATAAATAATTAAATGGATAAATAAATAAGTAAATGAGTAAATAAAGTAAAAGAAACAAAAAGGACAGATTTTCAGACAGGCTGGTTTGAAAATGATAGGATTCCGTTGGTTTTGGGTTTGGTTTGGGTTTTCTTGTTGCTTCTTTTCCTCCTATTTACTTGAGCTAGCATATATAAACTAATTTTGTTATTGATACTCAGTTTTTAGGAGCTCCCTGAAATTAAAGGATTTAAACTAATTCATTTTTAGGGTAGAAGCCTGTATCTAGAGAGAGGATGTGGTCTTTACACTTGTTAAAATGCCTTCAAGATATCACTATAAATGTGTGGAGGTCCTCTGTGAGAATATTCTCTCTACACATCTCAGTAAAATTTTTAATTTTTCTTTTACAGGTCCTTTGATCCTACCCCTACATCCTTCCTCAAGCCAAACTTTTTTCATTCATAGCTTGTTGCTTTGTGCATTTGTTTTTTTTTGACTTTTCATTATAATTCATCTTTTATAAAACAACAGACTTCTCTCCCAAGAATGTCTAAAACAAAGAGGACCCATGGGTCAAATGCACACCCTCAACTTTCTACAACAGAGTTCGTTAGGAAACCAGGATAATTTGCTTAGATGGCCCAGTACAGGGAATATTCAAGCTTTAAATAAATACACAATAAAAATAGCACACTGTTACTATAGAGTTACTGGACTGTAGCAGTAAATGAACTGAATAAAATTTTATGGCTTCTTAACATGCTGAGGTTTTGCAGTGTCGTCCATCTTGTAGCCTAACAACATTTCCCAGCCTGCTATCAGTGAAACTAATAGTGCGAATGGAAATTTTATGAAAAATGGGAAATCTACGTTGGTTTTATATTATGTCAGTAGAATGAATAAAGACCATATTTTGGCATTAATAGCTAATGGTAGAAAGTGTGGAGGGAGGGAGAAAAGAAAGAATGGCTACATTTTCAGCTTTTGAATTGATGTTTTTTAAAGAGTTGGCTGTAATTATGATATTTGAATGTCATTATCATTAAGCTGATAAATTATTTAGTAAGAAGGTGAACAACGAGAGGAGATCATTGATGTATTCAAGCATCTTAGTTGTATTCCATAAGTCTCCTTGTGACTCACGGACTGCTGTATTAATCACATGGATACCACAGATATGTTCTGTTATTATCTTTCACTGCAAGGTCAAAGTTTTGTACTAACATAACGTATGGGAAGGCGTAGGTGGGGGAGAAGAAACCTCAAAATTATTAATCATTCTGCAGAGCAATGATAACAAAGGTTCTTTACTGACTTAAAATGGATTCCTTAATGCCTCTCAAGCTGAGATGTCATAATGACCTCCGTATCAGACCTCCTTAGACAGCACAGATAGCACATAAAGTGGATGCACGGGAACCAGCAAGTACAGCCAGCACTCAGCCAAGTTTTGTTGCTGAGCAGCCAGAAGCGCAAAAGTACAAGTGTGTGAACATGCCTGCAAAGGAGGGTTCTAGATGGACTTTGCTTACATTTCAGAAAAAAAATAAAAAAGGAAAGCCAATTTATTGAGTAATAAGGAGCAAGCATGAGGGGTTTTTTAAAGGTAAATCAGAGCTCGTTTCCCTTTTCAGAAAAAGTGACAACAGTCTGAGTGAACAGCACAAGCACACACTTTGATAATATACCAAAATGCTACCAGTGAGTAACACATCCATAGCTGCTGAAACACTGAATCTGCCAGACATAACCCCAAATCTCATTTAAATCAGCTGCTTAAATACTCTTCTGAGCTTATTTGTAATATGTTTTTCCTAAAGGTTTTTCTGCATGAATTAATTTTTCTATGACTATTTCTTTAATACAATAATTTCCCAAATAGTTGGAATAAATAGTTTTCAGACTGATTCCTTTCAAAGGAAAAGAAATACTACTAGATATTAATAAAATGATTGGTATTTTCTCAACTTTATGATACTACTTAAGTGAACCCAAAGGGCTTTTATTAGATGTTTATTAGTTTGTATGCTAAATAATAATCTAAGTAGTCACATTGATTTTCTTTGTAGTGAAAAAGGAGAGAAAACAGAATAGGGACAGAAGAAAGAGAAAGATCTTGAGAATGAAAGAGAAAAAGGAAGCGAGACAGAAAGACAAAGAAATTATAAAGAAGATAATTCTAGGCCATGGTTATTTTATTCCACGTATCAGTCACTGAGTTGTACTTTACAGGTGTTTCTCTCCTCAATAGCTATAAGGGAAACAGGAATAATTACTTTAAAGTAGCCAGATTATGAAATCAACTGAAATAAATCCCATCTTTAGTAACTTTAGTAACTTGCTGTTCAAGTCACCATTCATCAAATGATCTCAGCCCTGACTGGTTGTGAAAATTTTATTCTGTTCCTAAAATACTGTAAAAGTTAATATGAATTTTGGCAGAAAATATAGATTTTTTTAAAATAAAACTTTCTTGAAATCAATTTAAACTTCAAATATTTTCAGTGAATCTCTGAAGTCTAGTGAACTATACATTGTTGTTCACTGTAATATTTTAAAATCAGAATGAGAAAATTCTTTAATTATTATTGGTATTTTTTATTACTATTTTACTAAATCTCTTTTGGAGAAGACTTGGAAAATGCAGTGAAGCATAGTAAAATTATTTTCATATTTCCTTTTTTAAAGTTGGAAATGTCATTTATATTAAATTCTTAGGATTCGTTTTCTTTCTTGGTCTTCCTCCCAAAATCAGTTCAATATTCTCTCCTTTATTTCTCAAGCTTTTACTTTAATTTTTATATATTGGCCATATATTATGCATTATAAACCAATGCAGAATTTAAGGTTAATTACAAGGTTTTGATACCATTCTCAAGAATTTCATGGAGCATAATAGGCACACAGACCTTGGTTTTGGCCCATGGAAAAAATTACTCAGTTTTGAAGAACATAAAACCAATACTATTTTCCATATCAAGAAAGCTTCTGCATAACAGCTTAAATATCATATGCAGCATATGTCAGGAAGTTGCTAGGAAAGCTAACACCATAGTAAAACAATTTATTCAATGGAATGTCAGTATTTGTGATGAGTTTCTTCTTGCCATTCCTTTAAATACTTATGCAGCCACATTCAAAGACTTTTTTATTTATCATTAGAAAAAAGATGCCAGCTTGAGGAGCTTAATTAATTAGCTGCAGTTATTTACAAAATGCACAATGTGTCTCTGTTTTTTTGTCTATATGAACAGGATTATAACACAGTTTTGAAATTCTTGATCCTGCTTTAGTCCAACAGAGGGACTATATGACCTCTGTAGGCCTCTTCTAGAGTGATTTATGAAAATCTATGAATCTTGCTCTTGACTCTTTTTAGGATTAGTGGCCTACGAGATGTAGCATAACACAAATCAGGTCTGATGCCTTTCCCCAGTACTTCCTGTTTTCCTAGTGGTCTGTTAATAATACATCAGTTTTGTGAAGCTGTCTCAATGAAACCCACATTTCAGAAATTGAAAGCATTTCCAGCACAGTAGTGAATAGGGAAAAAAATGTATTAAGGGGTTAAATTTGAAAAGGGAAAAACAGTCTGTGTCATGCCAGCAGCTGTGAACAAAATTAATTTGCCTCTCAAATATAGCCCCCAGGGAAGATTCCAGGAGTGTTGTGTGAAATAGAAGGTTGTAAATGTCCCAGAGACCTTATGCAATTTTAGAGCTTGCTCAGAATCAGAAGTAAAAAACTAAATAGTGCTAAAAAGGGAATAAAACGATAAAATAAAAATGTTTTAACTCCCACTGTAGATTGTGTTTAGAAGGCAAAAATCAGATATAACCAAGTATTCATCCTCCTGCTTCAGTTCTGATCTGAACTCTCTTCTGGCTTTTTCTTCCATTCTCTACTGTCCTGTTAAACTTGGTTCCTGTTAAACTTGGTTTGGTTTTTTGCTGTCTTTTACCTCCGCTACTTCAGCTGCTATCTCCTCATTCCTCTTTCTTCACTCTGCTTAATTCACCAAAGCAGTTGTGCCTGCTTGATCTGATTGACTTTAACAGGTTTTCTCAGAAGCTGTAAGTAAAGTCTGTGGTCTCTGTCCCCTTGTTCCTCTTTCAGCCACGTACTTTCTTATTAACTTTTAAACACTCCAAATCTCCAGGGCAGTGAACCCCCTTAACTCTTTCTGACACAGATGGGAGCTGAAGACAACTGACATTTCATAGGAGCTGCTCAGCATTTCACGGTATTGATACATAAATGCCTGATGGGTCAGATCCAAAGTCTCTTGAAGTCAATGGAAAAATCTCTCATTGACTCAAGCAGGCTTTGGATCAAACCCTATTTGTTTATCTGCCCTTCTGTGTTAACCTTTTATGTTTCTCATCTTTCTCTATCAATATCCCTTGCTAGAGGCAATCTTGGCAGGACTAAAAACATGGTGAAAATTAATAAGGTACCCACATTATTCAACACATCAAAAAAAAAGTTTGCTTGAATTTACTTCAAATGAGCAGAAGTTTGAGAGCAGAGTAGCATTTAGATTATTAGTTTTGGTACACTAGATTTTTTGCTTCTTCAGCCTTTTACTGAGAAATTAATTTGTGAAATTACATGTAACTGGGGAGATTCAAAGTGAACCAAAAGAGAATGGGAAAAGATACAGGCGGACGGAAGATGCTGGAAATGGGGGAAAAAAACCAAGCTACACCCCTCCTTGCTTGATTATATTATTTTAATTTTGGATTCTTTCTTTCCTTTTATAAAACACATAACTCAGTGTGCAGATTCTCTGCAGTTTATAAAGAAAACATGAGATATGCTGATGCATAAAATATTGGGCCCAGCATCACAGTATGTGCAAAATTCCATACGAAATTCAGATGTGCGGTGAAATAGGAATTCCTTATTTCTCATCTAGATTAAAATGGGTGCATAATTTATCTGGTGCAAAATATATGCAATGCTCTTTCTTAATAATTTATATAAAAAAAGATGTTTTGGCATTTGGCGTCAAGGACAACTCTTGCAAAAGGCTGACAGGAAAACGCATGCTAAAAACACCATCTCCTTTTAGCAAAGGACATTTTTTCTATTATCTTCCTTCCTCATTTTAATTAAACAGACAGAACTTAAACATGACCAACATCACAAAAATTAAGTGGCTAGGCTTATCTAATAACTCAGAAATTTCAAGACACTTCCCTGGTATTACATAGAAATGCATAAGCCTTAATATTTGAGCTATGTTATATGTGGATCTGCAATGGGAACAGAATCTAGAAACCTAAGAAGCTTTCACATTATTTAGGAATATATTTAAATACATAAATAAAACAAATAGACAATGGGGAGAAGAGCAATCTGTCCAAAGGTCACATAGACCCTTAGATAACACGGTATTAAGCAAACATTTCATAGCATATTAAAGGATGATAAGATTACTCTTTTACTCAACTTGAGCATAGGTAAGACTAACAATGTGTTGAGGTCTCTCTGGGAGTTTGTTTCTGAGCCCAAAACACACACTGACTATTAAAATGTCCTGCATACACCTTGTGAGCACCGCAGGATCTGTAAGTAGTGTGTGGAGGGGGCACTTCAAAATCGGATCTGACGTTTAGGAAATCTGCAGGCAGAGAAAGAAAAACAAATTATTTTGCGGTAAGCAGACCAGGGGAGCACAGATAGAGCTGAGATTGTTTGAGAAATCAAACTGTTTGCAATTACTACAGAAATAGCAGTCAGGACTGGACACAGGTACGATCTGATGGAAAGACAAAGCAGGTGTACATCATCCCCCTTGTAATGTATCAGGGAATGTAAGCTTCTACAAGCTACTGATAATGGGGAGCTAGAGTGTTTTTGGCACTCTGTGGAAAACGCACCCTTATTAATTAGTAAATCTTGGCAAAGAATTGCAGTGGGTTGACTTGTCTGGATGCCAGGAGCCTGCCAAGCCTCTTATCATTCCCACTTTCCAGCTGGACAGGGAAGAGAAAATAAGATGGAAAACAAATCATACGTTGAGATAAGGCAGTTTACCAAAGCAAAAACAAAGAGAGAAAAAAAACGCGTTTATTTTCTACTTGCCACCAGCAAGTGATGTCTGGCACTTCCCAGGAAGTAGGGTTTCAGGATGTAGCAGGAGCTGTTGCTTCAGAAGGCAAACACTGTAAATAATAAATACCTCTTCCTTCGTTCTCCTTCCTTTAGCTTTTACAGCTGAGCTGACGTCATATGGAATGGAATACCCCTTTGTTTACTTTGGGTCAGATGGCCTACTTATGTCTCTTCCAAGATCTTGCCATTACTTGGGAAAGGAATGTTACAATGCTGATGCTGTGCTCAGCATAGCCAAAACACTGATGTGTTATCCAGCACCTTTCTATGTACCAATGCAAGGCACAGCATTGTGAGGGCTGCTGTGAGGAAGATGAACCATCTCAGCTCCATCTCAACCACACCCCATGCAAGCATGAGGATGGAGACTGTACAGCAGCGCAAGCCTTCTGTTTTGAGTGGGTAAACTGAAACAGCCACACAGAGAAAGCACGTTAGTGACATACCAAAAAATAAAAAAAATCTGTGCTTTCTTCCTGTGTCCAAGAATGTATACATGTACAGAAAACTTTAGCTTACTGCAAACAGATTGTCACCACACGGCATGCAATAGTGGCTGACACATCCTCTAAAGGTCTTCTGGTTTGGGTGAAACCCTACTAACAAAAAGCACCAGTCCTGTGTAACAGAACTTCCAATTAGATGGCGACAAAAGCAAGGAATTCACTGACTTTGCAGTTGCCTTCCAGGTCACTGCAGAGTTCGTGGATGGTACATATTTTCATGTTGCAAAACCTTTTTCTATGTATTCCTAGCAAATGGGG
>JAWWMA010000100.1:64876205-64891945 GCA_035041425.1 Mionectes olivaceus | reverse complement strand
GACCTGAAAGATTTGCTCCACCGTCTCAAGTAATTGGTTGATTTGGACAGCACACTGGCTTGTGGTATCTTATATTCACAGTAGAATAATTTCTTAACCTTGAAGTCCATCAGTATTAGACACTGTTGTGTGAAGTTCAGTATTCAGCACACCATTTCCAAACCATCACCCAGTATGCCTCCTGTTATGAATCGTCAGAACAGTTAAAACTAAAATTGCCTTCCCTCTCCCACTCTTCAAATCAGAGTGATCAGTGATTATGGGCAGTTTCCTGCCATAGAGACATTATCAACATCTCTGCACACTGAAAATGATAACTAGAGCCTTTTGCTCAATCTGTGCATAATTTTTCTCAGCTGGTACTTAAGATCCTGGTGCATAAATAGTGAGTTTGCTTCCATGCTAACTTGTAGGAAAACTAGTTGTTAACAGTTCAAACATACACTTACTGTGGCCTGAGGCTTTGTAGAGCTGGAAGCTCGTTATTAAACTTTGTTGGAGCGGGTGTATTGGGTTTGTGTGACCATGTTCTGGTAGAAGGGGGGCCACAGGGGTTGGTTTCTGTGAGATGATGCCAGAGGCTTCCCCATGTCTGATGGAACCAGTGCCAGCCAGCTCCAAGGCTGAGAACATTAGCAACAGTTGATAGCAGCTCTGGGACAATGTATTTAAGAAGGAAAAAACTAATTAATGCACAGAAGCAAATTGCAGCCAGAGAAGTCAGAATTGCTGGGTTAGTGGTTGGACTCAGTGATCTTACAAGTATTTTCAAAACTTAACAATTCTCCTTTGCTGTTGTTCATTAGTTTCTTTTCAAATATCTAACTTATCTGCAGTGTGATTGATAACCTTGTGGGAAGAGATGCTGCTCTTTAGTATAGGGTGGATGTCAGTAACAAGCTTACCCAACCCAGGACAGTGAACACAGGCAGCAGATGTACTTGTTAGTTGACTGCAGAACCTTCCTGGAAACAGGCAGCAGAATGCCGATGTCAGAATTTCTGTCACAATGCTTTTAGGATGACTGGCAGAACCAGCAGACACTACAAGACAGGCTTTAAAATATAACTTTACACATTTCCAATGTTGATTTATTACTACAGACTTTCTCTTTGCCTGATATCCCTCTTCTTCTTCAGAAAAAAACTTTGTCGTTGTTTGGGTGGGGTTTTGTGTGTTTTTGATATTTTCTTTGTTGGGTTTTCTTGTTGTTTTGGTTTCGGGGGAGGAGGGGGTTGTTTGTGGTTTTTTGAGGTTTTTTTGGTTGTTTGTTTTGGGGTTTTTGTTTGTGTTTTTTGTTTTGTTTTGAGGTTTTTTTGGTTGTTGTTGTTGTTTGGGGTTTTTTTTTAGGAGCAGACATCGATTTTAAGGAACAGGCATTGCCTTCAGGAGATGTCCAGGCAGCTTCCTGGGCATAACCTTCAAAATATTCACACTCTATTTATTTCTTAAGCTGTCAGCAGGGACTCCAAAATACTTTTGTGGTGCTTTATTTTTCCTCTTTGTAACATGTAAGAGTAATGAAACAAGAATTTAGTAAAATATTTTCCAATGGAATTTACTGTGTAACGGACAAGTAAACTATTATTTTATTGTTATTAAAATGTTGTTCCTCTGCCTAACACATTCTACTGATGAATGCAAACTACCTTGAGTCCATACTGGTGCCAAGGAGACCTTCATACACACATTTGGCCCAGGTACAGGATCATTAGATTTTACTGGTAGAGAGTTGCAAAAAATTGGATATTGCAAAAATGGGGGCAGTTATGATATTAATTGTGACAGTAGAACAAAATCAAAATGCTCTTTTTATAAATCTAGTTTCAGACTGTAGGACTGGAGTTTAAGCAAGCAGTCATGTAGTGGTTTGGAGAAATCAGTAAAGAGCACAGATCATTATATCACAAGATTTTCAGAAGCTCTATATATTCCAAAAAAAGATTTTAAATTTTCGCACTTCCCTAAAACATGTAATGGTTTAGGGTGGGACCAGAGTGAACTGACAACAGCAAAACATAATACTAAAATGTCGTATAATAATCTGAAATACTGGTCTTTACCTCACGTGTTGTAACAGTTAACCCTAGATTTCAAAGAAAAGGAATATGGCAGTGTCAGTATTCCCACTTTAAAAATAAGAAAAATGAGGCATAATAAAATGCAAAAGTTCAGAAGCCCAGAAGTAAGTTATAGGGAAAAATCAAAATAATTTGGGTTATTTTGTGAAAGTAGAGAAGACTGCCAAAAAAATTGGTAACATCCTTCAAATACATAAATGCCTGCTGAAAATGGGATATATATGTTCAAAGTCCATAATTATTAGGACAAATTACTGGATTTAAAGTTCATGAAGAGTCAGGTTGGATTCATGGAAAATTTGGACAGAATTTCTGCAGGTTGAAGCAATATGGAGCAGTTTGGCTGGAAGAGTTCTGGAGTAGCCGCCACCGGAGGACCTCAACATCATACATCTTAGGAATGACATTAGTAGAGTTGAACCCTGGGACACAAGATAGAATAGAGCAGCTGAGTTGCTTACAGTTATGAGCCTTGATTGTGTGCACATTTTAAGTCTTTCTGTAAATTTTTCTGTGTAAAATTGATGCATTTCTTTTTTCTTTCTTTTTTCTTTTTTTTTTTTTTTTGCATAACAGTGCTGTAGGAGCATCTTTAGGTTCCGTTTGCTGCTATTTTGCAGGGTCTCCCTGAAACGCAGTCATTGAAAACAACAAAGTCTTTTGCCTACAGATTTCACCAACAGATTCTGTCTTTCATGATGACATTTCTTCATCAACTTAGACAGAAATGATGACATTCTTTGATTTTTGACAGAAATCGCTGTCTGGTAGCTTTTTCATACTGCATTGGCTGTTTTTGGAATGACATCTAGGACTGGTGGTGGAGTTATTTTTTTCCCCCCAGTTTTTCAGATGGACCTCTTCACATTTCTATGGTGTTTGATTAGTGCCCACTTTCTAAGAGAAAAACAAAGAAGCAAACACTTTAAGCTCCTACTTCTTCCTAACAAGCTTCTCTAGCATTTGATTCTACTAACTTGTCTAGATTTTTCACTTACTCCTAATATTTTTGTTCTTCCATAAAACTGTTATGGTTATTTTTCCATACACAATAATTTCATGAATAAAATTATAAACCTAAGTATTACACTGATTTCTGCCTTTATAAGTTCACAGTAGAAATTCATCATGTCCTGCTGTGGTTTGTTTTTCAGGAAATACAAATCTATCCCTGGCTTGAGCCACAGAATCAGAACAAAATTTCTGGTTTATTTTTACTTAAGGTTTTTATCCTTTTATTTTCTTTGCTTGCTCATGACTATAAATTAATCAAAGTTGAAACTCTGTAATTACAACATAAACTATATGTTCCCTTTATTTCATATTTTTTTTAGAAGCAATTGCTTACTTACTTAACTAGATTAGCCTTAAAATGTCAAAAAAAAAAGGTTATTAAAAAGGAAAAAGAAGGGAAAAGTAATTTCTATCAAACACACATATAAACAAACACATAAATCATTATATTTGCATTTTCTTGGCATTTTTTCAGTCTTTCACTTTTTAATTTTCCCCAAATACAGAAAAAGAAACTGCATTTTTAGAGGCTTTTATGTTTTGGTTTTTTTTAATTCATAAATTCAGAGCTGAAAAATAAAATACATGAGGAAAGATCTTTTAGGATCCCTTTTCAATTTAGATATTTTTCACTGCATAGATAAATAAATATACAGATAAACAATACAAAAAATGACTTTCAAAGTTACTCTAAAGAATCCACAACCTCATGGGTAAATATTTATTTTCTTGAGGAACAAAACATTATTTAGCCCAACTTTAATGCTCTACCTCTCATCTGAAATGATTTTCTGTCTTTACATCATACTATTATATATATTCATGTAATATTATGTATTACACAAAATGTATTTATGTAATATTGTATTATGTGTGTATACATGATTACAGTAATTATGTAATATAATATTACATAGATATTTTTACATTAATGACACTTTTGTGTTTTTCTGTCTTCTAAAAAGGGTCTTTAGTTACAAGCAAACAGTCAAGAGCAATGTTATCCTTAAACTTTTCTGTTGTTCACTTCTTCCTCTCCTAATGATTTTCCTTTGACTTTTTTTAACTTTAATTGCTAGGATTCAAACCTGAGTTTTTGAAGTTAGTGATGCCATTAATTTCACTTAATTTTAAGTCTCTGTATTGAACAGATACTTTTGGCTTGGACAACTTAGGCTCCACTTACAATCAACAAAGAAAAATAGCACTCCAAACCTACCATTCTCAGATTTTTGGACCTATTTTAAGATCTGAAAAACTGCAGATTTAAAAGCATCATGTTTAGTCAAAGGCATTCCATGTTCCCAAGTGCCAGATCCACACACCTTCTGAACACTCAGAATCACAGAATATGCTGAGCTGGAAGTGACCTATGAGAATCATCAAGGCCATCCTCTGGCCCTATACAGAACACCCCAAGAGTCACATTATGTGCCTGAGAGCAGCGTCCAAGTGCTTCTTGAACTCTGGTAGGCTTGGTGCCTTGACTACTTCCCTGGGGAGCCTGTTCACTGCCCAACCACCTTCAGGGAGAAGAACATTTTCCAGATATCTTATCTCAACCACCCCGACTCAGCTTCATGCCATTCCATCACTGGCCCTGACATCGAAGAGATTAGTACTTGACCCACAGCTTCTTCTTGAGAAAATGTTGAAGATCTGTAAGAAACAGAAAGAAAAGACGGCTGGCTCAAAACAGTTAAAATGGGGGATGGTGGGCAGGGCAAGTTCTGTGTAGGTGGGGCACTGCACTGCTCCACACCCTGACCCGGGAGCCTCTAGTCCAGCCCCAGAATGGCTGTCAAGTCACTGGCACACTGAAAGTCCCACCTAGGGGGAAAGACTCCAAGAGACCAGAGCAGATAAGAGCAGTTACACAGGTATGCTCACAACTGTTTTGAGCAGCTGAAATTGCACAGGATTCAAGCAGTGACTATTGATATTTCTCTGTCCCTTTATTTTCTCTCTCTGTTCTCCTAACAGAGAGAGTCTGCTAACAGTCATCTTCTCGAAAACTGGGTAATTTAAAGTTGGGCAGGTTAGATTTTGTGTGTGTGTGTGTGTGAAAGTGATTGATTTTGACCAAATGATGCTTTGAAATATACCAAGTACCTTATTCTCCCTTAATGTTCTTAAGTTTGCAAGTGAAAGTTTCTTAAACAACCTCGTGAGACCTTCTTTTGGTTCTGCCTTGCACTGCCTCAGGGTCTTGAAGTACTTAAGGCCCTTTAAAAAAATTTGCCTGGTGAGCCCATGGCTTTACAGACCACAATGAGGTCTCCCCTCAGTCTCCTCCAGGATGAACACACCAGATGCCCTCAGCTGCTCCTCACACGGTTTCCCCTCTAGACCCTTCACCATCCTCTTGTCCTCCTTTGGACACCCTCTAATGGCTTAATATCTTTTTTGTATCGTGGTGCCCAAAACTGTCATAATACTGCAGGTGAGGCCACCGAACTGCAGAGTAGAGCAGAACAATCCCCTCCCTTGACTGGGGAGGCAGCGCTGCGTAGAGATGTGATTCCAGCACTTCCCTGCGCAACCTGTTCCAATGCTTGACCACCTAAACAGTGAAGACACTTTTCCTATTATCCTAATATCCAATATAAACCTCCCCTGACACAATTTAAGGCCATTTTCTTTTGTCACGTCACTTGTTACCTGGGAGAAGGGACCAAGCCCCACTTGATCACAGCCTCCATTCAGTCAGTTCTAGACAGTGAAAGGGTCCCATTTACCTGCCTTTTCTCTGACACTTCAGGAAATTTCAGTGACACTTCAAGGAGAATGTTGCAGTCAGTGAAACTGATACGAGAATTTTTCATTTAACTATTGTTCAGTTTAGAATGTGTATACTTTATAAAACAAAACAACCAAAGGTCCCACCACCAAATACTTCTGTGCTGAATGGGGAATAGTTTATATTCTACACTGTTGATATATCCTACTATGCTGAATAACTGCTACCTGCTTATGAACTGTCTGCCCCATTTTCTGTTCAAGTCCTTCAAAATTTGTCTCCAACCTCTAAACTTCATAGTTGCAGCAATGAAATCTCTAAATATTTTCCTTAAAAAAGTCTCATGCAAGAGAAAAGGCAAAATACTACCTAATTGTACTTTTGCATGGTAACAATGGATTCTTCTTTTATTTGCTTTTCTTTTTTCTTTTTTAATCATAGTCATAGTCATCCTGAAGTTGGATTCTTCTCATCTAACATTAACCACATTACCACTGTGTATCTAATCTATGTTTGGAGTGTAGTTTATGGAAAGCAAAAGCACTTCCAAAGAGTGATTTATGTGGATATAGACAAGTATCTGAGATGATTATTGAAATGAATTTCCCTTTCCTGCAGATGGCTAAAGTTTAGTAAAATTAGTATGATTCGCAGCCTTGTTACAACTTTGCATAACTTCAGGTTTCCACGGTGAGATTGGTAGCCTTTCATCCACTGATGAACAAAATGAATGAAATTCCTTAAATGTAATTAACTTGATTCTCCTCTGATGCTCAAAATTTTCATTTGAGTAATTTCAAGGATTTGACTGATATTTACTACAGATATACACTAATAAAACAAAGGGGAAAATACAGTCCAAGGGGAAAAAATATTTAAGTGTAAGATTATCTGGGAGTGAAAATGAATGCTTCTCTGTTGAAAGCAATGGATCTGTGTTGATTAGCATCACCTTAGCCTGTTTTTCTCCCAAAGTGGAGGTAAAACACCTCAGACTTTACCCTATTGCAAGTTATCAGTGATGGATGGAAAAGGTAGGGTCATGTGGCTTTTGGTGTTGGAGAAGGCTGAAGCCAGCTTGACTCACGAATCCCAAGTTTAAACATTCTGAGGATGTGAAGAACAGAGTTTCCTGACAGAAACTGGCACTGGTGAGGATGTGTCAGACAAAGTTTCTGATAAAGGAACCAACAAGTGATAGTACTGATAACTTATCTAAAGCTGCCAAGCTAAAGGCTGCTGAGCCTGACACAGCTCACCCAGAAACATATGATTGACGGTCAATCACTTTGGAGTATAGAAGCCCAGTCCCATTTTTTAACATCTGGTATTTCTTACACAGTCTAGGAGTGTTTATGGCGATTCCTCCCTTCAGTGGGGATGCTCCTCAAAAGGTTACTCCTTGAGACTGAGCAAAGAGATTTTCCCATGCTCATTACTATGGGTAAATAACACCAATCACTATTTAATAATTATTTTTCTAGCTTTAATATTGTTGCTTCAATATTGCATCAAATTAGTGCACTGTACTGGCAGTTATAACTACCCATACTGTGGGGTAAATAATTCTGATCAAGGTCTTTTGTTATAATCATTGTCATTGTTAATGAAAGTAATAATTTATTTTATTAATCTAAATATATTTTGGTTGCCATCTTTAATCCTGCATGACAAATTCACACTAAGATTCAATTACACATTAATAATTCCTTAAAAGTAAATTGTCAGCTATGTCTAGGGGTAAGATTATATTCACCACACCTAGACTCCTCTCTAAAAAGGATTTTAGAAAGCAAGGAGGTCCTTTCTGTACATCATGACTCAACAGGAGGATTTCCCTGATAAATGTTTCCTAAAGCTTCCATTCTGCATGCAAATATCACCTGACATTCATTCAGTGCCTGTACATGGAACTGGGTGGAAAGGATAACGACTAGTGTCTTCTTTTAGTATATTTTTTTTCAAGAAACACAGGTTTGTTAAAAGAGATTTCTGTGGGATTTCATCAATCAATTTTTACAAGATTCCCATGAAATAGATAAGGCCTGAAACAATGCGTTCAGGGCCTTGTTGAACAAGTCTAATGTGTCTGTAATTCACACTAGGAGGAATGTTCAGGGTATTAAATTATCCACAGACTGTAGTTGAACAATTCAATACTCAATCTGCTAAGAGCCGAAAGAAACAAAAATCACATAAGGAATTCTTTTCTGAAAAAATATTTTCTTTCTAATTTCTGATGTGTGATGACAGTTCATCTTACATCATGTCACATTTACGCAGAGCAACAAACCTGTTTTACAAATGGAGAAGGTAATGTAGAGGAAAAAAAGAAAAAAAAAAGAAAGAAAATATGTTCAGAGGAATTCTTCTCCTCAAACAGATGCTTACACTATCAGTTTGGACTGTGAGCAGTCAATCCAAATTTAGCAGGCAGATGGAGACAGAGCAGATGAGTAAGTGGATCCTCTTTATTTGAGGAACTGGCAGGTGCTGTGGTTCACCAACCACCTGAGTTATGTTTTAACTAGGTTAGCATGTCTATAATTTACAGAGAAAATGTAGTTAGCAGAACGAACAAGCTAAGCATCTGGTTTACATTGCTAACTGGAGGTGTGATTCTTCAGGTGTCTGAAGAGAGGAATGTGACAGGAGGAAAAAAACCAAACCTCACCGTATCTAGATACAGAACTTCTTGAGAACATTTCACAGAACATCTCTGACAATGAGGAGTTTAAAGCGCACAACTCAGTCTCAAGTACATGTCTACTTACATTTACTTACATTTTCATGTCTACTTATATTTACAGCTTTTTTTGGGGCAGGAACTTTAAGTCAACTTCAGAGAAACTTTTAATTAAAATTTCAATGATCACTTACACTTAGCTCTGGAGATGTTAAAATCGTGCAGCATACCTTGATGATTAAAATTTTCTGCAAATGAAGGCAGAAATACTTGCAGTTGAATATCCAACATTCATGAAAAGTCCTAGCAAAGGGACTATACTTATTCCAAAAACACTAGCCCAGGGCTCTTGGGAAAATCAGCACTATTTGTTAACAGAAGTTGACTTATTTAACATGCAATACTCTTAAAGTATTTTTCGTGCTGTATCTCAACAGTGCATTAGAACAGTGCCCTGTTGTGAGGTGTACTATTTTTTGGATGAGGCATCAAAGTGAACACCTGATTGCCTGTTCTGAATAAAGATCACGGAAATTGCCCAAGTCATTTAAAATTAGGATGCTATTTGTTACTCTTTTTCATTTCTTAAGGTTTGCTTTCTGATTTTTTGTACTTGTTCGTTTTTGTTGGGTTTTTCTTTATTGTCTAATCACCATAAGTAGTACAAAAACATTATGATGATTTACTTTCAGGAAAGATGAAGACATGCCTCTGGACAAAGAACTTGTATCGCTTTAATCATGTTAAGTTAGGTGTGCAGTTTAAACTAATCACTAAACCAGTTTTTCTCACTGAAAATAGACATCCGAAAATGAGTGAAATAAAGCCAATACAAGGGAAGACACTGAATTGTTAGATTATCTGCTTTGCTTGAGGAACACATACAATTAGAATAAAAGCATTTGAATAGAGGAGATAAATTCAACTGTGATTTAAATAAAATATTTAAAGAAAAAGAGATGTAAAAAAAAAGAAAAAAGACACAAACCAAAGCAAAGGAAAACAAAACCCTTTACAAAGCCAAGAGCTTTTGTGACTTTTCCTAATCTCATTGAACAGAACAGTGAACATGAAAAATGAAAACACTGCAGAATAACCATATCAACTGCAAGATCTTCCTGTGCTTGCATTTTTTTTGTGTGTGGTTAAGTAATTAAACTAACCTCTCATGGCTTTTGTATTCTGCGAAACCCAGGAAGTGAAATTCTCCCCGTCTGTGGATTCTGTGACCTCCACATTCCGAACAATGCCTGAAGTGAGTTTTGCGTGGTAACTGCTGCAGTTTTCCCTTCTCAATAGCCTCTTTGCAGCACCTATATCCCAGATGAATAGCCATCTTGATCAGTTTTTTTCCTACCTTCTCTTGATAAATGTTTCTCCTTTTCCACTTGGCTGGCAGAAAGACGACCATTAAACGTTCATTTGTTTAAGCTAACAGACTGTGGTCATCTGCTCCCTGGGGAAGGCAGGAATCCAAACAGGTCTAAAATGGCATCGTTTAAGAACACAATCAATTCATTATCTTTTTCATAAAGTTTGCATGTGCACACATTAATCATAATGGAGTGGCACCGGGCAGAAAGTTCTTACCTAAGCAAGTTCAGTGCTGCAGCATCTCTTTATCATTTAACTGCCTCTTGCATTTAGGCTTTTATTGTCTGCTCAATCAGCTGTTGTTTTATGAGTGTTGCTGTATCCCTTTGCACCAGTTGAAAAATCTCCTGGGAACCTTCATGCAGTGGGCCCCTCACGGGTTTTTTTGCTCTGGATGCAGTGTATGGCTGTAGACATGAATGCTGTAACATTCTGTATTTATCTCCTACTCCTATCTTTTATAAAAATAAAATAAAATTGACTGGCATTAAATGTCCATTTGGACCTCAAGGCTCAGGGGCAGGCACAAATCTCTTCTCTCTGCTGACCGATGATAGGAGCTTAGGGAAGGGTGTGAAACTGTGTCAGGGGAAGTTTAAATCAGGTATTCGGAAAATGTTTTTCACCCACAGGATGACTGGGCACTAGAACAGGCTCCCCAACGAAGTGAACATAGAACCATGTCTACCAGAGTTCAAGAGGCATTTGAGCAATGCTCTCAAGTAGATGGAATGGTTCCTGGGGCTGTCCTGTGTAGGGCCAGTAGCTGGATTTCAGTGATGGGGGTTGATGAGGGAAGAGCACTGGATGTTGTCTGCCTTGACTTGAGCAAGGCTTTTCACACCGTCTCTTATAAAATCCTCATATATAAGCTCAGGAAATGTGGTTTAGATGGAAGGACAGTGAGGTGGATCAAGAGCTGGCTGAATGACAGAGCTCGGAAGGTTGTGATCAGTGGAGAAGAATCCAGCTGGAGGCTTGTACACAGTGACATTCCCCAGGGATCAATACTGAGTCCAGTCTTATTGAAGTTGTTTATTAATGATCTAGACAAAGGGATAGAATGTGCCCTCAGCAAATTTGCTGATGATGAGAGACTAGGGGAGTGGCTGATACACCCAAAGGTTGTGCTGCCATTCAGTGGGACCTTGATAGGCTGAAGAGCTGGGCAGAGAGAAAACTAATGAAGTTCAACAAGGGCAAGTGTAGGATACTGCACCTGGGGTGGAAAAGCATCAAATACCAGCACAAGTTGAGGGCTGACTTGCTAAAGAGGAACTCTGCAGAGAAGGACCTGGGAGTCTTGGTGAGTGACAAAATGACCATAAGCCAGCAGTGTACCCTGGGGTGCACTGAAAAGAGTGTGGCCAGAAAGTTGAGGAGAATGATCTTCTTCCTTTTCTTGGTCCTAGTGAGGCCACAGCTGGAGTCTTGCGTTCAGTTTTGGTCTCAACATTCAAGAAGGACAAGGAGCTACTGTAGAGGGCCCAAAAGAGACCACAAAGATGATGAGGGGTCTAGAACATCTCTCTGAGGAGGAGAGACTGGGAGAGCTGGCCATGTTTAGTCTGGAGGAGAAATGACAGAGAGGGGCTCTCACTAATACATATAAATATCTCAAAGATCTGTGCCCATGGGATGGTGCCAGACTCTTTTCAGTGGTGCCAAGGAAGAGGATGAGCATAAAATAAAACACAAGAACTTCCACCTCAACATGAGGAACAACTTCTGTACATTAAGGGTGGCAGAGCACTGGAAAAGGCTGCCCAGAGCGGTCATGGAGTCTCCCTCTGTGGAGATATCCCAAAACCACCTGGATGTATTCCTGTGTCACCTGCTGTAGATGCCCCTGCTTGGCTGGGAGTTGAACTGGATGATCTCCAGAGATCCCTTGCAATACTTATAATGCTGTGATTTTGTGTTCCTTGCAGGTCCCTTTCAACTCAGGGTATTATATGATTCCATGATTATGAAAAGAAACGTCATGTTAGATACTTGCATGGCCGTCACAATTGATTCATCTGATTCTAAAGATCTTCATTGTGTTTTTACTAAACAAATAAGTTCCACCTCTGTCATTTAATCATGAAATGACAAAACAGGGGAAAAGGCAATTCTCATTTCATGCTTTAAAATAATACTATTTTATCCACTGATCTTTGTCCTTTTTTGTGGTTTTGATGAGGTTTCTTCCAAAATTGGCTAATGAATCTTTTGCAAGTATCTGAGATTTTGTTGCTGAATCACTAAATCCCTCAAGTTTCACCTGTAGCTTTAGCATTTTTTAAACATATGAGGATGTGAGGTTGTTTAGGTAAAGAACATAGAGGGAAAATTAATTTGTTAACATCCCATCTCTTCACTCCAAATTTAATAGCTAAAGGTAGGATTCTTATCACCTAAATATGTAAAGATGTGAGACATCTTACTTTAGGCTGGGATAAAATTCCCCATGGAGAAACCAATTATGTCTCCACTGTAGACATAATACAGATGACTTCCTTAGCAGGCATAACTTTTACATGAAATTTCTCAAAAGTAGGTCTTCAATAATAAAGATTTTTTTTTTTATAGTAGGTAACTCTCTCAGCATGGATGTCACACTGTGTGAAGTTTGGACATTGTTGTTCTAACCTTGGTGTAGGCATTCAAAGTCAACCCTAGGAAGGGAGTTTAACATTGACCTCACTTGGTCAAGGCAGTGTAAGAAACATCTATATCTTGTTCCAATGTGATTTGGCACAGCTGTGTCAAAATCCTACAAAATTCTTGGGTCACAATAAAGACTCTATCCAGTTTTTTTTTTCTTTTGTAGAAACTGTTTAAAAATATTTTTTAAAGATTTACATTTGTCTGTATCTCCTTAGTAAAATGGAAATGTGTCAGTTTATATAATATAAATAATTTTTAGTGTCACAACAGAGAAGTTTGTTGGTTTTGCTTTTTTTTAATAAAACATGTATGTATTTAATCAATAATCACTACCTGGGAAATATAAACTGAGGATACATTTAGATTACAGTGTATCAGTGAATCAGATTATCTGAAGAAAAGTTAACCAACTATTAAATCTAATACTTTAGATGTAAGGTAGTAATTAACAGCCTGTGTCTTTTGCGTCACTCCTTTCTTTTACTCCTTGACATTTTGTGGCTCTTTGAATCATGTTTTTAAAGAAACCTGTTCTGTCAGTGCTCTTGAGGATAATACATTCTGGCACATGTCTGGGATTAAAAAAAAAGAAAAAACAAAACAAAACAAAAAAAAACTAAAAAGGCCACCAAAACCAACAGAAAATGTTAAAGTGGCTTTTTCTCTCTGTTTTCAGTGTGTGTCATGGAACATCATGGAAAATGACATGAGTGATAGGAACCTGATGTGGTTCAGATGATTTTCAAGGTGAAAATGGTGCATATTCTCTGAAGATTTCTTCTGCTCTCAAGCAGCCCACACTGTCTTTGAAAATAGTACATATTGTCACAAAGTGACAGGAAAGATGCCAGAAGTGGAGGGGTTAAAAACTATAACTCCTATAGCTATTCATAAAAAATATAACAAAAGAAAGCAAATCCCATTAAAAGTTCTCCACCAGAACTATGTCATTTCAAGAGAAAGTTTCAAGAAAAACTTTTTTTATTTGAGGTTTTATCTGTTATGCTGGTTTTGGCTGGGATAGAGTTAATTTTCTCCACAGTGGCTGGTGTGGGACTCTGTTTTGGATTTGTGCTGAACAGGGGTGATAATATGGAGATCTTTTTGCTCTTGCTGATCAGGGTTTATGCAAAGCCAAGGCCTTTTCTCCTTTTCGTACTGCCACACTAGTGAGGAGTCTGGAGATGCTTAGGAATCTGGGAGGAGACACAGGGGGGAGACATGACTCCAACAGACCAAAGGGATCTTCCAGACTGCTCCGTATATAAAGTAGTTGGAAGAAGGACCAAGTGGCTGGTGGAGCTTTGTGGCTGGCTGGGGTTAAACCACGATATCTGTTGTGGTAAATTTTTAAAACTGATTCTTACTTTTTGATATTAAAGACTAGAAAACTGACTTGTATGTTTCCAATATATTTTTTTTGTGGGGGTGGAATATTTTTGAAATATAGTTTGGTTTGTGGTTTTGTATTTTAAAGATGCAGAACTTTTTTGAACATTCTTTGGATGGTTTCCCAAAACTTTTACTTTTTTGTATCGAGATTTTACTGGTTTTCCGATGAATTTTTTTTGGGGGGTGGAATGGCAAAATCTATTTATATATGTATTCTAGTACAGAAAGTGCAACATCTTTTTTTTTTTTTTCCATATAATGATTTTCTTTTAAGTTGCTGAAGGTCTTCTAATAGAAATTTATACATATACGTATACACCTATGTGCATTCACTCTGTTCTAGCACATCATGCTCCTGGTTGACATAACAGCTACATTACTAAGCCAAAAAGCATGATTTTTAACAACTTTGAAGGTGCTTCAACAGGAGAATATGGTGCTTATGCACTTAATGTATTTTTGTTCTACAGATGACAAAACTGGAACCAGGTTGGTTAAGAAGAACAAAATCTTAATTATAGACACAGAATTATAAAACTCCCTGATTTCTCACCTACAGTCTAAGTTTCTTAATTGTTATGATTCATTCTTTAAAATGTAGGGTGTTAATATTATGTTATAAAAATATCTACCATATATTCAGTTTCATATTTTTAAAAAATTATTTAAAACCTTATCTAATTTTTTAATTTTTCATTTGCTTTTTACAGATATTAAATATACTGAATAGTAATCTATTTTCTTTTGCAATTCTGGAAGGGAAAGAGAACATTTCAATAACTTCTTTGAAAGTTACTGTCCAACTCCCCCACTGAAATAAGAGACCCAACTCAGCACAGTGTCATGTGGAAACCAGAGACAGGAACAGAAGATGCCATGGATCAAGAATTTTGTGAAAGAAAAGCCACCCTGGAACAGGTTGTGTGCTACTAAGAAACTCTATTGAGACAAGAGTTATAGTCAACAAACTCTGCAAAACAACGTATGAATGTTGACACCAGTGAGTCATGTACAGTGTGTATTACCTTCCAGATTAGTTTTAACTTCTTTACAGTAAAACTTGATCACAGGTAATTCCAGGATTACATCCTGTGAGAAGCCTGAGAACATCAGCTCTGTTCTATCATCGATATCATAACCTTGGATAGATAGTTCTAACAACTATGTAGGATAGACTTGTGAATAAATAGTCAACCACATCCCAATTATTATGTTTTTACCATCAGCAGAGAAATCAGATTTGGCAAAACAAGCATCCCAGACCTCTCCCTTGAATTTAACCCTCCTCAAAGGCTCATATTTTGTGTTAATGGTATCCGTTGCACCTGTGAAACAACAATGTTGTTGTTGCTAAGCATAAACAAGATTTGTTTAATTCCACTGTTTGCTTATTAGTGCTGTAGCTACTTAAAGGGATTTCTAAATGTTCATTTATCTTTTTTTTTTAACCCTCACAGTTGAGAATTAATATTGTTTTCCTAAAAGGGAGAGAAAAGTTGTCTATGAAAGAAGAAAATAAACAGAAAATATACTGTCAATCATCAAGAACTTCAAAGATGCTATCAGTACCAGAATTGCTTGTTTGTTTGATTGTTTGTTTTTGTTATGGTTTCCCTTATTTGTGTTGGGTCTAATCTGCCAACAAATAACCTTTTTGAAATGAAGGGAATCTTTGGTTGGAAATCTCTGTAATTTATTTTGGATTAGGACACATCACAACACACACATGCACACTCCCTCCCCCCCCTTTTTTTTAAAGTAGCAATACTGTATTTATAAAATTCCAATCTCCTTTCCAACT
>JAWWMA010000100.1:64847143-64860942 GCA_035041425.1 Mionectes olivaceus | reverse complement strand
AAAGAAAAGAAAAGAAAAGAAAAGAAAAGAAAAGAAAAGAAAAGAAAAGAAAAGAAAAGAAAAGAAAAGAAAAGAGGTGCGTTATCATCTTCAGGAAGATGAATAGAAAATTTCAGCAGTCAAATTGGAAGTCCTACCAGTATAGAACTTTGCCTCTGAGTTTATGAACTCATACAATCATTTCACCAAAGGTTTATCTTCTCACAATAATGTGATAAATAACAATGACTGGTTTAAAAATATAAGAAGACAAATTTCTCTGATTTACTGATTTAAAATATTGCCACATTTAGATCCTTTATCAGGCTCTAAATCTTTGCAAAGTCACCTTAAGGCCTTACATTGTTCAGTGGTTTTGTTGGCCTAATGCTTTCTGTCATGCTTAATCAAACAATCAATTTTAACAGAAGTTGATTGTCCAAATAATTTAGGTTAAATTCCAGGTATTAGATGACATCTCCAAGTTACCAGAAATAACAAATTGCCAAGGCTGGTTTTAACTAGATGACAGCAGCAGACCTGACAGGAGTGTACCCTAAAATGTGACACACCTAAGGGTCTGGGAAGGGGATCAGGTTCTGAGGAAGACTATAGAGATACTTAACAAATGTGCTGAGAAATGGATAATGACATCTATCATCAGTTCCACTGGTATAAATTAGAACCTTTGATGGAAGTACACTGGCATAAAATTTAAATAGATCAGAACATAATCGACCTCCCCAGGCAACTGAAATTTTAAACACTTACCATGGAGGAACTGCAAGTATGTTAAGGCAACAGTTTTATGGTTTATGTTACACTTTTGCAACCTAAGTCCCCAAAATCTTGATCTGTAGAGATCATCACTAAACTTTGTTTCAGGTTAGAATCAGCAAATCTGAGTTATGACCCACCCAGAATTATATGTATGTATGTTGTTTAAATAGAAAGCATATGAGTACACTATATTCTGTCTGCATATCAATCTCTGTTTTATCAGAATTTCACATAAATATATGGATTTTGTCATCAACACTTTCAAAATTCAATAAATGTAATACAGATATTTCCTAATAGCCAGGAAATCAGGGGGTTATAGAGAACAGGGTGACATCAGATTGGTGATCTGCCTCTAATGGGATTCCATAGGACTTCATCTTGGACCCAATGCAGTTTTCTCCTAAATTATACCAACATATGTAGAGGAAGATCTGTCTCATTCTTAGTATTATTAAGTGGTAGACAATCATAGATTGAGTATAACAATAATTTCTTTTTCAGTTGGACTTCCATTTTAGCATTTATTAATTTTTTATTTGGTTACAAAAAATGAAATGGTTCTGATATAAAATTTATTTATCTGATCATTCAAGAAGATTTCTGAGGAACTCTGAGTGAAAATTAAATTCCTCTTGAACTTGAAACACTAATATACTGAGAAATAGGCTTTAGCCAGCAGGCCTATCACTGCTGTGTGGTACTTGCAAATTTTGGATTATTGAGTTTTTCTTTTAGTTGACAAGATTTTTGACCAAAAATGAATTAGGTTCGGAGTTAGGCTAAAAATTATTATTTGATAGATTGAAATTATTAAAATAAATTTGCCTTACGGAGAAGAAATGTTGAATTTTGTTAGTAACAGGAAGGACATGCTTTGGCATAATTTGCCATCTCTGTTTCTTCTCTTTAATTTTGGGCTTTTCTTTTGTTTTTGGTTGCATTGTCTGTCCAATTCTTTTTTTTTGATGTTTTTAAACATCTCAGCAGGTTGTCCCCCAAAAATATGTTTTTTAATTCTTTTTGTTTAAAATTTTGACCAGGACTTCTTACCAACAATCATGACCAACATTCCTCCACCTCTGACATAATATCTTTTTGGTAGCTTTCAACTGGAGATCAAGCATCCAAACCATCCACGCCTTTTACTATCAAAAAAACCCTCCTGCCTGTAGAGTTGGTGTAATTACCTGAGTGACTTTCTCACATCAGCACTCGCATTCTTCAGCTGCTCTGGATGTTGCTGTTTGTGACAACTAGGCAAGAGGTGACAATTCACATGTTCTGACAAAAATCCTCAAATCTCATATTTCACTTCTCTGCTTCTCTCTGTTTTTTAATCCACTCCTTCCCCTATTTCTCCCTCCCCTTCACCTCCCTTCCTCAGAGACAAAACCTTTTACATTATTCAGGTCTCCATTACATGCTACATTTCTGTTTTGTTTGTGTGTGAGACTTTGAAGATCTGTGATTCTTTTCAACATTCAGGGTCTTTGGTCCCCTTACTCATATGCAGTGCTTATGCTACTTGAATTAGTATTACCCTTCAAAGACCAATATTTCACAGCGACAGCAATCACTGTGTAATGAGCTTTGTTAAAACTGTTAATGCCAAAATGCCTTTTTGTCTGCATATGCTTTCTGTCTTTGCAACCAAAAGAAACGTTTGATTGGAAAATTGCCATGTCGTCAGCAATGAATTTTGCATTTCCTTACAAAAACAAGATTTACATACAGTTTTGGAGAGCTTTTGTTGTTAATTTTGTTGTGATTTCTCCTCCTAATGAGCAGAGCAAGGAGTCTGATGTGATAGCTGCCACATTGCAGAGTAAACATGAGAAAATATGAATGTCTAAAATTTTAAGCTCAAAAATATATTAAATCTTCAGAAAACTTAGAAAGAACTGAATTACAAACATTACTTAAATTCTTAAGGTGGTCTTCCAAAAATGCAATTCGTTTTTTCCCCATAAACTCCAAGAAAGGTCTGTTAAAAGAAGCTCTACATGAAATCTTAAAGTGATATTAATATAGGAATACTCAGAATAGAAGGAATTCGGATTGAGCATATTCTTCCAGTGGTTGAAAGAGACACATTTAAGAAAAATGTATTCCCCTGCCTTGCCTTGCCTTGCCTTGCCCCCCCAAACCTTCCCTTCCAAAACCTTCCCAAACCTTCCCAAACCCAAACCCTCCTCTTCCCCATTTTCCATCCCCTTTCCTCTCTGCAGCAGTAGGGTTTAAAACACAGTTAATTCAGTAATTACATACTTCAATTCCTTCCAGGCTCTTAGGTAAATACCATCTGATTTGTCCCGATGATTTGTTACTTTTTATCGACATGTCTAAAATCTCCTCTGCTGACACTTCATTTTTAGGCTGACATTCAAACACAAGAGAAACAACCAAATTTCCCATCTTCATAAGGAACATGGGTATGAAGAATTCATTTTTCTTTTCTTTTATGACTTTATCTTCCTTGTATGATTTTTTTACATCTTGGTCATTTGTAAATCCCATAAACTCTCTGGCAAGTTTCTTGCTTTTGATGGATATGAAAAACTTTTTATTATTACTTCTTTTATTTTAGAAACTTCAGCAGCTTGTTTCTCACACTAATCTTTTCATCCTGTTTTTATTAAGTTTTAACATTCGACTTGTCCGCAGTCAAGCCTTTTTGCTATTTTCATTGAGTGCACATGCCTTCCACTTTTGAAAGATATTGATTTATTTCTAAACTAAACTGGAGGGGGCTACTTCGCTTTGAAGGATGACACAAATGAAAAAATATGAGGAAAACAGGAAAAAAAAAAAGAAGGGCTGTTTACTTAAAGGGACAAATTTCAGTGAATATTAAAATAAGGAAATAGGAAATAAAGGAGATTCATCATACAGTTAAATTTACGCTGTATCTAGTGTCAGGTTATAAAGCAAAAATGTACTATGAGGATGTTTTTTTTCATTCCACCTCAGTATTTGCAGCAGCTACTCCTTAGAGGAAGGGCACTGTGCATGCTGTGTTCTTGCCTTCAACGCTATTCCCCATGACATTCCTGATGGCAGCTTGGACAAAGCAGCCCACCTTTACATGGCAACACAAAAGCGTGTCTTGGTTTCTTCAGAGTATTTGTACTTTATAGTCTGAATGTATTATTCATAGTATTTTCCAGTAGAGGTCCTATAAAGGTACATCCAGTTATCAGAACTAAATTTTACAACAATTCAGAGCCTGAAAATTCGAAGCTGTCAGTTTTTAAGTCCATTTGGAAAGCCCCCTGTTTTTTTAAACCTTATACAGCCACTCCCCATCAGTGATGAGGGAAACGCATCTGGTAATAGAAATGAGTAAATTATAAGAGAGTATTTCCAGAGACTGAATAGAAACCTGATAATTTTATCTGTTGAATGCAATTCAGTGAAACACATTTTAATACTGACAGCTATTGTCTGTTTATTTAGGGTTTGGATTGTGGTTGGTTTGGGGTTTTTTTCTTTTTCTGGTGTTAAAGTCTTGTTTTCCACAGCAGTATTTAAAACAATGTCATAAAGCCTGTCAGGACATGCTAGCTTTATTTTAGAACTTATTTATGTTCAAATCAAACTGGAAGTAAAAGCAAAAGCAGCACTTGCATGTAAATGTAGATCAAGACTTTTTTTGATGTAAGGTTCAAAAGGCAGGCACTTAAGTGGTATAACCAACTATATTAAACTCCATCTTTCTTAAGGGTTAAGCACCTGTGGCTCCTTGTATTGATCCAAACTGGAAATACCTAGTGGTTCCTCAGAAATTCTGTTCTCTTTCTGTAAGTGCTTACTAAGGATTTGAGGTTCTGACTGTGTAATTTGAATTTTTGAAACATTAGGGGGAGATGCTAACACAATCCCTTGGAATTCCAAAATATTTAACCACTTTTATAGCAATTCTAACTTTTTAAAAATATATTCCTCTAGGTACTTCCACTCATAAATGTAACTGATTTGATACCCCCACTTTGCCAACCCTTTAACTTCCCTGAGCTTCTTACTTCATTTGTTCTAATGGGAATGTTCCACTACAGGGTGGTTACACTGCTCCTGCCTGAAATCCACACATCCCTTCTTTTGCAGAACAATTTGCTGGACCTGGAATACGGTGTTCTCACTATATAATTGGATGCATGTCTGTGAGTGTGAGTGGGAAACGGGAGACCTGCTTGAGCAGTGAAGGATGTACTGTCCTTGAAAGTGCCTGTCATTGACTACAATTATGCCTTTTCTGTGGGGGAAAATAGTTTGGGTTTTAAACTTTTGGGACAGTTTATATAACCTGACAATACCAACTATTTCAACTGCAAACTGCTGGTGGCAAAAGCAGACTATTATCCACATTTATATAAATGCTATCATAATGGATGCTCTGAGACTTTTTAGTAATAAAAAAGATAAATAATAAGATGAGGAAATTTAATGTTCTGGGGAAATACAAATATCTTGATGTTAATACTTTTGCAATGAATCAGAATGAAAAAGAATGAAATAGACAAAAATCCCTATATGAAATGTAATTCTCAAAAAATATTTCTTTAGCATGAAAAATTTGTTTAATCACTTTTTGACTCAGTTCTGTTTATACTACATCTAAAACAGGGGGTACCTTCACATACTAGAATCTGAATCACTCAGGTAACTGGCACTGATTCTGTCCAATAGAAAGCAAACCCTCTGAGAGATTATGTGTGCATATTGCACCAAATGATACATGGTTGCTGAAAAATTTTGTCACTCAAAACTTCAGTTCATTATGAGAGGCATAGCTCATCCACCCATAAGAGAGTATAGGATAATCAGAGTTATACTTTCCAGGATGCTGTGAAGCACAAAAAAAAAGACTTTTTTTAGTTAAAAAAAAATCCAAATCATCGGGACAGGTGAAAATATAACCTTCGACTGCCTGGTGCTCCATGTTCCAGTGATCTCTGTGATTTGTCAGAACTTCTTCACAAGTCTTCTGTTACCATAAGATACTTCTTGATGCACTTCATCAAAGAGGGTAGGCAAGTTCATACATGTTTTAATAGAAAATGCGTTTTGTGTTCAAGCATAAACTAAATAAAACCTCCCACAGAACTTGAAATTCTGGGAACGTTCCGGTAGCTGATTAATTCTTAATCTTTATTTGTGCAGCATCGTGCATATTTAAATAAGGCTTCCTAAGTGGTAACCACAATATGAACGATCTGGACATATCAACAGCTGATAATACTGCCAGTAAAAAGGTGAAAGCAGTTTCAAGTCTGGGAGATGGATTTAAAAAAAATAAAAAAAATTTTAAAAAAGAGTTTTCTTGTAAATGTCTCTGGTTTCTTTCTAAGTCTAAATGAATTGCCCACACACGTATGGGGCAGAACTGCCATACATTCCAGGACTATTGATACTCAGGTTTGTGCCTGAATAACACCACAACTCTTTCTTCCATTCTTGACATTGAGTGTTGCTCCTGTAATTGTCTTCTCTCTTATGAGTCTTTTTTCTCCCTTCCCTATAAAAGAAATTACAGCTTGTCTCTGTAGAAGATAAAACCTGAGTAACTGCTGTACCACAGAAATGCAGCAGGTTTTGCAATAATACGAAGAAGGGAAGATATGCGACTTGTGGGCAATTAAATACATTCGGCACAGCAGCCCATTGGAGAGCCACTTATTTTTAACTCCTTTTAGTTATTTCTCTTTTAAAAAGGGCTTTAGCCCCCCAGCTTCTCTCTGAAGAAAGTTTGAGACCAGCCATGACAGGACTCATGTTGTTAAGCCTGCTGGGTAGCACCACTACAAAACGTGATGACAGAGTCACCCACAGAGAGAGCTGTCTTATTTATCTCCATGCTGGCAAACTGATGCACTCCTAGCAGTAGTAGTTTTCCCTGTAATCATTTGTATTATTATTTATAACAAATTACATGTCAAGGGCACAGTGGCAGATTGGTGTATCCCATTAATTTTTTGTATGAGGGGTGGGGGGAATAAAAGGCTGTGAACAGTTACTAAAAACACATTGACAATTTATTTTACCTGTGAACTGAGAAGTTCTTTGCATTTAAACTTTTATGAGACATAGAAAAGGAAAGAGACAGATTCAGGCAGACCTAAGGGATGGAAGCAGAAAATAAAGGGAAATGGGAAACTTAGATTTGGAGAAGAGTAAGGTATCGATATGAGTTGGAATTGTACCTGTAATTATACTACATTTACTAAATACATATATTTCAAGAGATCAGTTGTTGAACATTTAGGAAAGATGATCTTTACCAGTAACACTAGTAGATGACCTGTGTTTTTTAAGAGACTGGGGTAACATTCTCTATGAGCGGTTGCTGTAGATTGTTAGTTTCAAGTTTTTTTCAGAAGTTATTCTGTGAGAGATTTGTAGCAGGAATATGTCCTAAATAAAAACAAGGGGAGGCAAAGGCAGTTCAGAATGAGTTTTAAGCATCACAACAACTTTAGTAAACAACTGAGTGCAAGAGAATTAAAAATATGAAAGCATTTGTGAAAGAAGTAGGGATAGGAAGAATAAAAGCTTGAACTTTGTAGCCTGTGTTCACACAAGTTGATTGCCATTGCCCTTCTTGGCCTTAAAAATCTATGAATGAATGAATGCATGAATGAATGAATGAATGAATGAATGAATGAATGAATGATTCTGGGACAAAAGCTGAGAGAGGGTTCAAATATTTCAGGTCCAAAGTCAAACTCATTAGTGAAGACTTATGAAAAGACATGACTGATGACTAACCTTGTCCTTAGGTTGTACATGAGGCTACTGCTTTTTTAAAAGTGACACTTGTCACTTTTTGGTCTCAGCAGGAGGAGAAGAAAAACATATATATAATCTTTGTCAATATCAATTTTTCCTTCAGGTTTATTGCAATCATAAACTGTACTGCACAATGAAAAAATACAGTGTCACCTTGGGTCCGTCAAACTTGACACTAAAAGGTTAAATGGATTTCTTGGCTTAGCTTGATCCAAAGAGGAAGAGTATCCACACAATACACACTGCACAGATTAGTACTCTTTTCTTTTTCTTGCAATTGCAGACAAAGTTTACAGGCAAACAATGGACATTGCATTCAGCTCAGCAGCACAAAGGTAATTGTATCAATACGTTCCGAAGATCTGAAAGTTCTTTCAGTGGATGATTTGCAGTGCTAAGCATTATGGCTCCAAAGAGATTCACAGATTGAAAGTTGGTACATAGGAGGTGGTGGACCAGTCAGCTATATTATCTGTGCCAAATTGGGTGGAGTTGTCCTCACTGCGCCTTTTTTTAACCTGCTACACTAAGCATTTCTTTTTTCTTCTTTATTTTCAAACCCAGTCTTATTACACCTCTTTCTCTTTTTCTCCTTTATCACTCCCTTGGCTGTGCTGCTACAGTCTTCAGCCTGACTGTTCTTTTAAAATTCTGCAACTGCACAGATTTAAGATAAGAACAGTGAGAGAAAGATGGGCTTATAATGCCTGTATTGGAACTGGTGAGAAAGTTTACTAATTCCTGGGGGTTTTTTGTTGGTTTGGTTTTGGTTTTTTCTTTTTTTTTTTATTTGTTTGTTTGGTTTTGTTTGTTTGTTTTTAATAAAGTAAAAAATAAATAGTACTTGAATTTGTTTGGCATTAAGATATAGAATATCGTGCATGCTGCAGTAGCTGCTGCTTTCTGGAGGGAAACAGTCAAACTTATCCTGGCTCAGAGAAAGCATGTACTGGAAAAGTTTCTCCTGAATGGAGAGTTTCTAACTATTATTAAAAAAAATAAATAAATAAAAATTACAACTTATATCCCTGAGTTCAGTTGCTTGTTCGCAATATTTTAAAGAGAAGAAAGGGGAAACTCTGGTACTGGAACCCTCTAAATATGTCTAAGTATGTAGCTGCTGGGAGGGAGGAAAAGTGGCTACAATTAAGGGGTTGGTTCCCAAGGCATTTGTGGATTCCAGTCTGAGCTTTTTACTAGATCTCTAGGCACCTCCTTTTTTTGAAAGGTCAGGCATGCTTTGAAAATTAAATACTTAAAGTGCATATGACACTCCATACCTGCGAACGAGTCTTTATGAATCTAGGGGGTGGATGGAATAAAGTTTTTGTAGAATTTGCATGTTCATTTAAAGTAAATCTGCATGCGAAGGAGAACCGGTCAAATGCAAAAATTACCTCTGCTTCTACCTTCATGTATAACTACTAGGGGACAGAAAAATTAAGCACACCAAACAAATTCCCTGCCTTGACCAGACCCTAATAGAAAGAAAATTGTGCAGTAATATTGCTTTTACTTTCTTTTACAATAAAGGCATCACTCATTAACTGATGTTAAAGGAGTGAGTAAAAATTTATATCAGACAAACTCTAAATACAGAATCCAGAGGCTAGGAGATGTGAAAAAAAGTAGAAAATGAAGCTTCATTTCAAAACTAGCCAGATGTTAATGCTCATTTCAAACTTTTTATTACTGAATTAAAAAAAAAGAAACAAACAGGAAGATCAAAAAAGAGAGCCAGTGAGATGCCAGTGCTTGTAGTTATTTTTATTCAAAAGAGTTTTCAAATCTGAGTTTGCACTTTTGACATTAAAAGATTAAATTGTGTTCCCTTTTTACTTTAAATATTATATGTATAAAAATCAGGAACATTATTCTGTTCTGTCTAGTGTGGGAAATCTTCGACAACTGTGAAAAACCTAGGGCCATCTTTATCCAGATATTCCTCTTCCAGAAGCCTAAATCTCATCAAGTCCCATTAGTTGTCTTCCTACTCCTGGCCTTTGATGATGATCAGAGGAAATCACTTTCTTAAAGAAAATAGCTTAGTAGGAATAATTCCATCCACAATGTAAGAATGTGTAAACTTTGTTAAAATTACTCAGTTTTTCTGAAGTATTTAGCTTATGCAAATGGCTTCCCTTATTCAACTCATAAAAACAATTCCTGGAATCCTTTTTCAGGGAACTCTCTTCAAAGCCAGCGAAAGATGAAGAATCTGAAGGACTGAGAGCCCAGGGTCTGATCTGCAGGCAATCACTGTTCATCAAAGACAGCACCACAACTGACAGAATGGGTGGTGTTGACCAGCACCAGCAGCAGAGGAGAGTTGGTAAAGGATGGTAAATATACCCAGGCACATTCATGAGTATTTGTGCTAATTTCTGTGCTCATGTGTGTGGATGGATATATCATAAAATTCGGGTAGCAATTGGGGTGTTATTTCACTTAGACTATTTGCAAAGTTGATTTTTGCAATGTTGATTCTCTGTACAAAGTAACAAGAAAAACTTATAGCAACAGTGGTTTATTTAGCAAGACAGCGAGAGTGAAAGTGAACAAGGAGCTTCATGATTTTGACATATAATTCTTCAGATATGATCAAAGAAGTCCATTTACTGGAAGCTCTACTAAGTGTCAGGCAAAACAATTTAAAGAATTGGAGCTGTCAACGAGATGACACTTTCATTTTGAGGCAACTTTCAAGGTTTTGAAACTTGTTCTTTTTCCACATGTTGTTGGAACATCTGTTTTCCTAATGACCGATTTGGAGTTTGGATTCATGTCCAAAGGAACTTAGGCACTCATCACTCCCTTTCAAAGAAGTAAAGAAAAGAAAAAGATTAATTGACAAATAAAACTTATCCTGAAGAAAACTTGTTTATAAGACTTCTGTTTTGACAGAACAGAATAGTAGGGTGCAATTTAACGAAATTGTATGTATTCTGACCAGCAACGATTAACAACTCTGCTCTTAAGGATGCTAAAAAAATCATTTGTTTTAGGAACAGCATTGCAGATAATGATTAGATCACCATGTAAGGGAAGAAGTTACACAGCTGAAGTGAATGCAATGTTTTAACACTGTAGGTTAGTTGGCATCCCTTGGGGAGATTGTGTTCTGCAAATACAGAGTCACACTTCTTGTCACAAGTGTGTGCTGAAGCTTGTAATAGGTTTCTTCTGAACCTTTCACACTTCTGCTTTCCACAGAAGGTTCATTTACCTTTTCAAAGCAGAACAGAGCTGTTTTTAGATTGTCTTGATTCCAATAGACACTGAAGTCCCTTGAGTCTAAATTGGGATGCCTTTGTCTAAGCAAATTTTTATCTGACTGGTTGGCAGTGAAAGGAAGAAAATGGCAGCAGCTCTAAAAAGCTTCATGCCCTGTGGTTCGTAGTTCATTAATTGTTCCTTTCAGGAATTTTGCACTGCTTGTCTTTCTCATGTCCATTTACTTAATTGCAACTGTAAATGCTCTAACCGGTTAACTGAGATCCAGGCACTATATTAGTTCATCAGTTTGAGGAGTATCTTCTCATGCCTGATAAATTAATAGTTATGTATAATGTTACTATATAATTATTTTATTCATGCAAGTATACAATGTTTACCATCACCACTCCAACAAGCTTTGTGTTTAGGCAACTGTGTATCTATTTTCAGGACATCCACATATCTCCATAGCTTGCTTCTCCAGTTTCTGTAGCTTAGAGTTAGAATCCTGTCCTATTCTGCAATATCCCACTTAAGTTTGGATTTTCCCCTTCATCTACATCTAATCCCCCCATCCTCAAATCCCATTCAGCCTCACTTCAACAAATACTGAGGTCCCAGTTAGTGTCAAATGCCTGGTTTACACTTCAATGTATATGGAAGAACACCTATTAACTTAGTCATTCTAATTAGTTTACCACAGTCTTTCTTCCCTCAGCTGATACATATGGAGAGCATTTGTGTTCAAATGGTCACTTATAAGGGCTGTTGGCTATTTAAAAAAAATGTAGAATACTGCACTGCAATGCACTTCAAGATACAAGGTTTCAAATACTTTAAGGCTTTAAGGCATTTGTTTTTTGATTGTTTACAGTCAGACTTTACTTCAGGACCATGTCGCTGGGTGACAGTATGGCATTCCTGGGAAACAGGACTGTGGAGCAGTTCATAACCCTGGGAGTTGTAGAGAAAACAGCAATAATGATTTGCAAGGGTGAAGGTGAATTTATGTGAACATTGTAGGAATGAGCTCTGTGTCTTGCTCAGCCCTACCATGGGCAGGGACACCTTCCACTAGACCAGGTTGCTCAGAGCCCCATCCAGCCCAGCTTTGAACACTTCCAGGGATGGGGCATCCACAGCTTCTCTGGGCAACCTGTGCCTCACCATTCTCACAGGGTAGAATGTAGCACCACAACAGGCTGGCAGCACAAGTGGCTGCAGTTTAAAGGCTGTGGGGAATCAAAGATGAAATCACACTTAATTTATTGAACCTCTGTAACATAATAAATGAGGTTGCAAGGTTTCCAAGAGCATGAGCTACAGCAAAGTCAGATTGTGTGGTGAAGCAACAGATCAGTCACCTCATTTTTAGGGCTTAGTCCTGCAGGAGGAGTCAGAAGAAGCCCCAGTGTGATAAGCTGACTCTGGGCCACAGGTATCCTGGCATGGGACACAGGGATTCTTGAAATCTGCCCAGGGGTGTCACCTGCATCGTCAGCACCTGAGTTAAAGCTTCAGTGGTGCAGAGGAGGGGAAGCAGGGACATGTGAGGCTGAGCATTAACCACCAGACTAGGAGGTACTGCAGCCTTCTTGTGTTTGTGCTGTTGAAGCTGTTTTGCTTTGTATGAATAATTAAATAGTCATTGGGTTGGGGAGAGACAGAGAAGTGATTCTCTACCTCACCTGCTGAATGCATGAGGCAGTGAATAAAATGTTGTGGTTCCTATTTGCAAACCATTACTGAAATAATTTCTCCCGTATTGGTTTGTTGAGATGCTTGTTATACTCCCTGAAGTTTAAATATCTATTTGTGGTGTGATTTTTTTTTTAAATTCCCAGGTGTTGGCACTCAGACAAAAAAATATCCACAGAAAACTTGGATGTTGGTAGGGAAAAGGACGATTATTTCTATTTTACAATTTTCCAATTAAAACAGTAAATGAAGAAGAAGAAGAAATTAAATACAATTTAAAAACAAACAAACAAAAGTTTTGCATTTTGCACTGTAGGTGCAAATTAGAAATTATATATCTGAATTGGTGGTATATAAATATATTTACAATTTGTTTTTCTTTTTAATGTGTGGAAATTCTGGAAGTGACAAATAAAGTAAAATATACATGAAGACACCTTCGAAAAAACCCAAAACAACTAAACAAACCCAAACAGAAAAAAAAAAACAACCACTTGTCAAAACTACAGTAAGCAAACAACAAAAACTTTCATTTGGAAACAATTGCACAAGGAAGCACAGTTTAGAACTAAAATATAGCCATATATTCATAAAGACTTTTATAGTCTTATATTTTACATTTCTTCACTGCCTTGAATTCTGTGATAATAACTAGAGTAAATATGCATCTCAACTCAGCCAAGCTGTAAAGCTCAAACTTAAGTCTCTTCTTCACAAGACAGCAGTTATACTTAACTTTGAGCACTTTCTTAATCAGATGGAGATAAAATGATTAAAATACACAAATAAGTTTCAACACTTTCTTAACTGAATGTAGTGAAACAGGGTGAAATATTCTGTTGTTACCAGGACCTAACTTCCCCTGGATTTTGATGCAAAGTGAATTAGCAATCTTGATGGCATTCTCCGTGACCTAATCTAGTTTGAAGTCCTTCTGTTTTGCATTATCTCTGTATTTCTTAGATTGACACAGTTTATTGCTATAGATTAGACCAGCATAAAATCTGATGTGCATCTTATTGGCAGGAGCAGTGTGCAAGAGTCACTATCCATAAACTTTGGTAGAGTTGCCAACCCTCAATGCTTTAGATATAGGCAGCTCGAAAGAGAACTTTACTCCAAAAGTCTGCAGTATTTCACTATTATAACTCCATCATGGTCAATTAGCCAGACATGTTCCTGACTTTTATCTTCAAAAATGATGCTTCTTGATTATTTATGTTTCCAAAAGCTATTATTGAGTAATTCAGTGTAGTGAAGGACTTCAATATGCTCCACCATTGTGACTGTAAATCCAGGTGTTAATACTCCCAGGTGGCTCATCATCTCACTGCAGA
>JAWWMA010000100.1:64789476-64816101 GCA_035041425.1 Mionectes olivaceus | reverse complement strand
TGGTTTTGCTATAATTTAATCTTGCCTTTCCCACACTGTTCCTCAATTGGAGTCTCTTAATTTCGGATTTTGTAACTACTTCGAGGGAGGAGGGTTTTTTTTTTTTGGGGGTCTTCCCCATAACTCACTCCCAGCAAAACACCTCACATTTAAACTGAGACAACATGTAACCTGAAAGGCAAGAGGGTAACATCTGAAAAAAAAAATTTGTTCTTTGTCCACCAGGAACCTGACCAGTTTCTGGCAAGCAGGGTCAGAAAGGGTCTTTGCAAACCTCTGCCAAAGCAATTGAGTTGCCACTGCAGGTAGGAGGCAGGTGCTAACTTGCCATCCGCTCTCAATAAGAGAAAAGAATGTGTGTTTCACTTGTGTCCTCAAAATCACTTAATGGGCCTTCTCAAAAAAGTAAGGTTGACATTCAGATGCCAGGACGTAATTAGCTTCTTGAACCGCCAGAGTTACCTTTCTGTAGAGAACCTGAAAATGCTTCTCTATATCACCCCAATCCCAGTTTGGTATCACTGATAATGATGGTGATAGCTAATGATGATGATGAATAATTATAAAAGATCTGTGACTTTCTCTAGTAGCTAATCTGGAATATACCTTCAAACAGGTAAAATGATACCTAGTAAAAAGATGAACCAATAAGAGAGTAGCAGGGGAGCAAGAACATGCTTTGATAAGAGGGTTAAATGCTGCACTAACTGATCATATGTCTGTGTAATTGTTATTAATACTGTTATTTGTGTGGTTAACTATGAGAGAGACACAAGGCCAAAATACAAGAGATGCATACCAGTTTTCTGATTGCTTAAAAGCCAGCACAGCTCAGTAAGCAGGAGTCTCAGGTTCTGTGTGAGGTGAACATGGTTTTGCCTCAAGAGGAATGGAAAGACAGGTCAGGAGTCAAATAGTGAATGACCCTTGATTCCACTTGACATTAAACAGGAGAGTTGAACTCCCCTGCAGCTCACTGTATCCTGTACTATATCTGTTCCTTTTTTTTTTTTTTTGAATAGCAGTCTTGGAGGGATTCTAGCAGAGTTGGAGAAAATTTGAATTTTGTCTGATCTTCCCAGTACACCCAGTAGTTTATAATCTAATTATGAATTAGACTGACCCAGAGCAATGTTTTCAGAAGCATCTAGGCTGCTTAAGAGGAAAAATATCTCAATTTGAAATGCAACATAAGTATCTGGGAGCCTAAGTCCCTTAGGCTTTCACCTTTAAAATAAATCAGGCTTAATTTGACTTTGTCCAGCTCAGTACATTTGATTTCACCTTGAAGTTGTCTGAGTTCCACTATTTTCACTTATTATAGAAAATATATTTCCAATTGGACCAAAAGACTAATTTTCTTTTATCCTCCCTTTTCTCTAATTCTTCTTCTATGCTTTATATTTTATATTTTATATTTTTTATATATATTCTAAGAAAAGGTGATGTTGTACACATGCCTGGTCCAGTACATCAGTGATGGTTTTTAGTTCCTCACCTATAATTCAATTTAGCCCTAAGCTCTTTTTTCCTTCAGTTAATGCTCATCCTGATAAACTCCTAGGGGCCACCTCCTTGGAGAGCTTTGTTAAATCTAATTTTATTAAAATTTAGGATATTAAAATCTTGTTTGCATAATAATCTATATTAAATATTTCTACTTTCTTTTTTTTCTTCAGAGACCTCATTTATAATCACTCTATTTTTTTCACCTTTACTTCTCAGATTATAATATTAAACTAATTTTTCAGGGCAGCAAAGTCTAGTTATGTTGCAGAACTGGACTTCACTTGTTATGAACTTTGCTGCAGTTTACTAGGTATTATGATGGATGATTTATCATTTTGCTATGTGGTGCTCTGAAATGCAGCAAGTTAAGTGATGACAGTAATGAAAAATAACTTTGTCAGAAAAGGATTTCTTCATTCATAGGGAAAAACCCCCCTGAGATGTTAAACCAAAAGGTAGATTTTTCTCTTGATCCAACACTGAAGTATCATTAGCACAGTTGTGAAGGAGAAGAGATGTATTGCAGATAAACCTTTTTTTTTATTTTCAACTTTTAAGAGGTCTTCAAGTACCTGGTTTACTCCCTGGTCAGGAGAATTCTCATACTTACAATGTAAGGATCTATGGGTTCCTGAATATGAGATGGTAATATGTAATAACAACTCTTGTTCTCCAGGGTTGGAAAAGAGATAAAGGATGCTGTAAAAGTAATTAAACACATCACACTCATAATCCAGAATCAATAGCATATGATTTATTTTCCTATCATACATCATAAATTAGTAATAGGAGTGGCCAGATCAATCTACCCTTGTTTTAATTTTCTAAAATTTTGATATCAATTCCAAAATATTAGGCACTGGAATAGTACTCAGTTCCAAAGAAGGCACCAATTTTAGCACTTATTTTAGCTTTGAACCTGTTTTGAGACACGGTTTGAACCTGCACTCTGAGCAGGCGTGGGGATCAAGTGATCTCCAGAGGTCTCATCCAGCCTCAGCTGGTCTATGATTCTTGGGCAATTGGACACAGCTGTTAAACTCGGACTGGGGGACTTTTGACCTTTAAATTTTGGTAGTTATGTGAGCTATAAATCTATGCTTCTTTATAGCCTCTGACAGCCCAGCTAACATGGGCAATGGAGATTGGAGAGGCACTTGGTGCCCACGTGTAGGTGTCAGGTCCTCATATAAGGACCCAAAATATAAGGTCATCAGAGTGAAGTAGACACAGAAGCTCTCAATTTCTCCAGAAAACTCAAGATAAGGAAATTATGGCTTCTCTGTTTTGAAAACCTTTCAGGCTCATTAATCTTGAAGGGGTTTTTGTGCTTTTAATCTTTAAGGAAGAATCATAGTTGTCTTATACATGATGTTCTACTTACATTCATTTAATACGTGTGAAAACGAGTGACTTAAAACTTGTTAATACAAGAGTTTAAATTAAGTGATTAAAAAAATAAAATTAGAGATGACCAAAACCCAGCTTCCCTTCTCAGCATTTCCATGAAAAGCAGAAAAAACTTGTTTTTCAGAGAAATAGTAACCTTGTTGCACTGCCTGTTCAAACATAGGTGAAAACATAACTTACCAAGTTGCAATTCACTTGAAATGCATCCCTCTGACAAGTTTCCTTTCTACTAAATTAATTTGCTTTGGTCACTGAGATTAGGAATATGATTTCCTAGAGTAGTTGTTAGAACTTACCTGAGTAAGGTCAGTTATCCAATGTTTCGTCACAGGTATTTAATATATTTTATCCAATTACTGTTTAATTTACAGTCAATGAGATTTAGTGTTTGAGTGACTTCATTACTTCAGAAACTGTCCTTATGAGGAAAGTCCTTTCTCATTTACTTAATACTAATAGTACTGCTGTTCAAGTACTAAATTTAGCTCGTAAGTGTTAAATCAAGGCCCAGAAAAGAAAAAAATCCAGCAAAAAAAGAAAAAGTATGGGGCTAACTCTTTGATTAAGAAAAGGTCTGATGTTGCTTTAATGTTAAGGGGTGTAAAATATCAGTGGAGGCAGAGAGGATACATTTGGTATCAAACATGTGCCAGTGAAATCCAGTTCAACCGTTTATATGGAACTTCACTTTCTATTTAATAGCAAGAAACACTATTATTTGAAATTACAAGGCAAAAATATTTTAAAACAACAAAAAAATTGTTTCAGTAGTTTTATAAATAAGAACTGCATTAATCTGTTCTTTTGAATTATACATTTTCAATTATACACACAAAAAGGGAAATGAGAAAGAAGCAGGAACTTTTTTTTTTTTAAGTGTGAAGCCTTAAACTGGTTGATAAATTTCCTTATCTTGTGTCAGTATATTTTTGTATCTTACTGTTAACTATATGTAACGAATGTCCAATATTTGTGTTTCTGCTGAATAACCTTGGAGATTTTTCATAAGTAAACAGTCATAAGATATGCATGTGGCTATCACTTTTAGTTCTTTCATTCTCCTGTGATTGCAAGTTGAGTGTATATGTGTGAGAGAGTGGCATTTTATATTGACTGAGACAAGTATAACAACCTCTAGTGGCTCAGCTGCCATCACAGTAATTCTACATCTCATCCAATTTGTGAAGAAATGTAACTCTGGGCTTTTGAAGTTTTGATATAATGGAAACAGAATAGAGGAACCATCTGAAAGATCTGGTTAAGGTAATACAGTGGGGCATACATTTCAATGCAAAGGTTTGCTGTTATCCATCCTTCCCATTGCTTGAGGGAATTTGTGGCAAATTCAGGGAAGGTAATGCAATGGTTGGTGTAATGCAGGATAATGGCGCAGATCTGAGACAATAATAAGAAAGATGGGGATCTTGTCTATGGATCATAGTGCTTCTTCAAGGTTACTTCTTTAGCTGACTTCAAGGTTTGACAACTTTGCAGCACTTTTAAAAATGCAAACACATTGCATGAATGCGTTCTGAGATGTCCATATTCTCCTTAATGTGACATTCACAAACCAAAACAAAACAAACAAGCAAAATTTTGCAGCAAAATATCCAGTGAGTACCAGTGTTAAACTGAGAAGGAGCAAATTACTTCCCAGCAAAACGTTTAACCTGACTTTGTCTAGGCTGACGTACCTCACATGGGCATGGAAAAATCCGTGAGTCCAATTCTTCTCTGCCTTTTATGGTTTGCAGTTTCTCTCTACCCAGGAAGTCACCTGTCGAGTGCATAATTTTCATATATTTTGTGCTCATTGTGCTCAAATATTGCTATATGGGCTCCTTGAAATATATCTTTCTGTCAAAACTTGGCAAAATTAAACACATACAGAAGGGGTTTTATCAAACACTTCTGTCTGAGTTCAAGAAGTGTTTGGACAACACTTCAGGCACATGGGAGGATCCTTGAGATGTTCTGAGCCGGGCCAGGAGTTGAACTTGATGGTACTGAGTTCTTCCAACTCAGCATATTCTATAACTCTATGACACTGAATTAAAATAAATGGAGAGTCGCCAATAATCTTGAGAAATCAAGAGAAGTCTTGAAAAATCATGTCAATTTTTTAAAAGGATTTCTGTTCTTTTTAAGCATATTTGTCATGATATTCCCTAGGCATGCAACCTCACAAGCTCTTACTGAATTTATCCTTCTCTGCAACACATAAGACAAGTGCTAGTATCTCAGAGAGTTACTATAGATTATCACTGAGCTTTACCACTGAACCTTTAAGTTCCCAGCTTTCCTCAGTTTGACTTATCAGTTTTCCTGAGTAGAGTGATATTTAAATCTGTGTTTTACTGGTGTAAAAAGCAATGCAAGGGGCAGCTTAATGGACTGTGTATGCTTGTGTATGTGTGGCTGTACAAACACACAGAGGTGTGTGAAACCTAACATGTGTATCTATGGTTTTACTAGTGTGTATGCTAATACTGGATTTCTGTTAATACCAATAGGACCTTTCTCCACATCTCAGCAATGTTCCTTAAGAGTAATACTAGACATGGAAATAACTCATCAGTTTTTACTCATTCACTCCTCAGCTAATACTCCCAGCTATGCTGTGAGCATATGTCCAGGTGAAAGTGGATCCAGACTATTGATTCATCCAGGTAAACAGAACTAGTGTTTTCCCTTTAAACACCTGGAGTCTTATGGCAGACACAAAGAGTTGTAAGGTCAGCAAAACATCTCTGAAGATTTAGACATCTTTAAGAGTCATAAATGTGATGATGTGTGGTTAAACTAGGTCTCTCTTAGACTTTCTAATACTTATTTGTTGGCATCTAAGGTATATATTTTCAGGCAACTTTTCTTCTCTACTGGGTATGAAAATGACATTTCATTTCAGCTGGTGATTCAGGATTTGGACATGATGCAAAAATATATTTTCAGCCACCTCATGTATCAAATAACAAGCTTAAGTGTGCCACTCAAGCTTCTGAACAGAACACATAGTATTTAGACATTTCTCTTATTTAATATGTGATTCAATTCTGAGGTCCTTTGGATATCAGCATGCAAAAATATTGCAGGATAAACTAACAGCAGATATGTTAATTTATAGACAGTTGGAATAAACATTGTTCCTGCACAGTATGTGCAAAGTGGTTTATTTTTGTCTCCACCAAGTAACCTAGCTATTACAGTTTTCCTTTTTCCTCTTTACTTTTTATCTCTCTGTTCATCCCATTCCTACCACCAAAATTTAGATTATTAAATAATAAAGCTTCAACAGAGAGAGTGAAAATCAGTGTTCTCTATCTTTTGCCTCCAGGTGGGATGGCATACATCATGGTGTTTGGCACATGCTTGATAGAGAAATGTTTGAGCCCCATTAAAGTGTGGAATTGAACATGTCTCTCACATCTTTGCAAAATGCTCAAACTGCTAAGATGTTAATTTAAAGAAAAGATGACAACCATTAATCTGCTTGAAAAGAGAGGTGGAAACCACTGCAGTGCATAGATATCCCTATTACTATAAATGCTTATTAGGCCTTTTTAAGATTGTCTTCTAGAATTAAATCCCCCAGGAGACTTGGGCAGAAGAAAGCCTAGTTGCTGCATTGTGATCAGTATTAGGTGTGAGTTAGGCTGCTCATCCCTGCCAAACCTTAATACAGTTATAGGTACCTGGGGACCTTTAAACTAAAGAAGTCAGGTGGCAAAGGATTTTAAGCTCCTCGGACATTAGGGGTCAGCTAAGGATGACAGTTTAAGTGCTTACTGTACATTTTGTGTAAGTCCTAGATTACATACTCAAGTCCTTATATCCCATTGGCCCTAAGTCTTTGATGCATTGCTCTAAGCCCGGGCATTTAGCTGACATGCTTAGTCACTTAAGCTCCTGATAGAGGGAGAGTAAGGCCACCTGTAATCTGAATCACTCTTTTGAGTTCTCCATCTTTGTCAACTGACTGCAGAAGAAACCCAGGGAGAGCAAGTTTTCAAATGTGGGTGTTCTGCAGGTATGACTTTAATACCTAAAGTTGGGTGAAACGTGCCAAAGCATCATCACTTAGTGCTAAAAGTCACAGAGGAGTTTTGCAGTGAGCAGAAATTCGCAGTCAGCTCATGGAGTTCAAAACCCTGGTGCTTTAACTTACCCTTGCCCACACAAACTCACTCTGTTAGCATCTCCCTGCCTCAATTCAGTCTTTCGTGGCTGTGCTTATCCAGCAGAACTATTCAGAGCCTTTGTTAGAGCAAAACTGGCACAACTCTTGAATGAAAGTTAGGGCAGTGCATGAATGACAAGTGACAGAACATATTCCATATGCATGCAAAATTTGTTGCTCAGAGTACAGTTTTTATCACTTGATCTGAGATGTCAGTGAAGCAGAATAAGATTTTCTTTCATTTAAAAGTTACAAAGTGTTGCTATCTATTTGATCTGAAAGTCAGCCATTGCTACCAGACCACTGCATTTGTAGCAGCAGCATTTCAGACTGTGCAGTTTACTGAAATCTAGGCTGGCACTTTACATTATTAAGACTACATAAAAAGCTTTAACAAATTGCAAGGACCCATTTCTCCTATTCTCCCACTTTGAGCATTACTTGGGCTTATATCACTGCTAATGGGAAACACTTGCTCGCAGCAGCAAGTGGCAATTCTGGGTACATCAAACCCCAGGTGAGGTGTAATTATGATTCAATGTCAAGATTAATGTTGTCATAACTTTAAAATATGGCTGACACGACAAAGACCCCCTGCTGTCTGAGGATAGCCCAGACAAAAATGCATTAGAAAAACTCCAGCATTTCCCTTAGCACCCTTAGTGCCAGGTAAATCTCTATCTGGTTCTCAAATAATGATGGAAAAAACACTGGGGGGAAAAAAAAAGAAAAAAAAAGAAAAAAATAAGGACAGATGGGATGAAAATAAAATAGAATTACCTATTCCATGCCCAAACTGCTATGTGGGGGCAGAGGGACAGGAGTGTTGAAAGATAAAACAAATAACTTTAGTTTAGTTTAAAAGTGCCCATAGTTAGAAATTTTTGTGACTTCAATGGCAAATATATTCCAAAGAGTTCTGCTAGCTCTTTGATGAATGTGTGGAATTGTCTCCTTGCCTCCTCATTACCACTTAAAAAAAAGAAAAAAAGAAAAAAAAAGAGAAGATCTGACAATTCAAGAGACCATCTTTAGCTTCTGTTGTTTTCCATTAGCAACGGGAACATACTCCTTTAGTGAAACACAAAACGTGGTTTCCAGAGCTACTGCTGAGTTTTGCAGCATGCCAGGACCTAATTCACTTGTTCCAAGAGCAGCTCAGAAAGGTGGTTAGAGACAGTTTTCAGCACTTTATTTGTCCCAATTATCTGTTCCTGCCTATTAGAGTGAATGAAACATCATGGCATTGTTTATCACAGGCTTTATATCTGCTAATAACACTGTTGTTTATTACTCAGAACATGTTGTATGCAGTCAGTGTGGGTTCTGTTATTCCTTCCTGCTAATCCCCACAAGCTTTCAGACCCATTTCTTTTTTCTTTGACAATAAAACTGCACAATTCTGCATCAGTGTAGCTTTCTCCCACAGTTTTTCACTAGAAGCTTGCCCACTATCATATAGATGAAGGTTTCTGGCCTTATTTCAGAGCTGCCCTTATTTATAATCCAAGCAAATGGAAATCCAGGACCATATCCATCGAGATACTTTGAAAATGGACATTAATTTAATTAATTATAAGTGCCACTGTCTGAAAAGTTAAACATTGTTTCACTTTCATGAACAGTGACTGTGAGTCAGATTCTCTCTTTGGTCATTCTGTTCCTTTGCAATTCCATCAATTTTAGAAACATACATAAGAAACTGGACAAGATCCAGGGTAGATCCAGCACAATTATCCCATGGGAGACTAAGCAGGCTTTCCTCTATGTAGAAGCAGAGCTAATGCAGTCAAAGTTTACCAGAACATGTCCTCACTAAATCAAGAGCCAGTACTATGGGTAATTTGGCATAATCCATGATTGCAACACAGAGAACAGTCTTGCTACAGTACTTAAAGATTTTTACAGATCTCACAGCATGGACATCTGAATATGACAGCTCTGCAAAAGCCATTGGACACAGCACCATCCTGGCAGTGCGGCAAAAGCTGCTGGCAGCCGAGGGCTGTGCTGCAATGAGCCCTCGCACACAGCAGATTAATCAGGGTATCACAACGTGATCATCTGTCTCCCTTTCACGTAACCTGATGAGCAGTTACTTAATCATGGGGACGTTTATAGTATATCCCAAGATCTTTTTAGGAATTTACTGAGATGAATGAGGACATTTTCCACTAAAGTGAAAATTAGAGGAAAAAAATGTGTAAAACAATCTGTTTAGAACAAAAGGTTAATTTTGTGCAGGATGGGAGGATGTGCTTGTTGTTGTTGCTGTTGTTGTTTTTTAATGAGGAAACATTTAATTTCCATATAGTCAAATACTTTTGCTTCAGCTGGATAAATAATCTTTTTTTTCTACTTTCAAATGTATTTGGTTTTCCCCACTTAGATTGCCTTTATATGTATATCCACATAGTAATTATATGTACTCACTGTTGTAAAATAAAATATATATCATATGGGATTATCACTAATGTTTTTAAAATAATCAAAAAACAAACATTAGAAATACATATATATGATAATATATGATTCTATTATTTGTTTCCCTTTATTAAAATTTTCTTTCTTTGGAAGAAAGATAATGCTACAACATTATTGGAATGAAATAGGACAGTCAAAATGTCTTTCTTTTACATTTTCTGGATAAAAATTTCATCTATATAGAATCAATTAAAAAGAAACCTTTCAATATTAAATAAATGGACATTTTAATACAAAACTTATTTAGTACAGAGTTTGAAACTTTCCACAGTTGTGAATGTGTTCTGTAAGGTGACATTATTTTGGCGACTTTTTCTTTGAGAATTTTTTTTTGAGAATTGTGCATGCATCAGACATATTTTTATGTTTTATTAATAATGGCTAATACTTTGTGAGTTTGGATGTAAAAACAGTAATGTCCCCCAAAATGCCAGACATCTGACGTAACTGGACTCTAGTCCCTGACTAGGAGTTCTATAAACTATTGCACTGTGAGTAATAGAAAGCAAAGTGACAAATGCCCCCTTTATGCTCTAGAACTGTCAACTGAGCTCTCTCACAGTGTGTTTTACAGCTGCATGTCAATCTGGGCCATTACAGTGAAAGATCACACCACATGCTTCTCTAAGAAGTGACTTGGTTTGCTAGACCAGTTGACAGTTATCAGCATTAGTATCTGAACAGAAAGAAGTGTAGAGATCAAAAGACAAAGAATGTGCCTACATTAAAATAAGATGTAGCAAATACGTGCCGCCTTTATTTTAATTACTGGCTTTGCAGCAGCACAAGCTTCAGACAAGACTGTGCACGCCAATCAAGTCCCCTTGGCCTTCATATCAGATTGATAGTTCTTGCTAAAGTCTGTCACAACATCTTCATTGACATTCTTATCCATCCTAGAAACACTGAAGGTATCAGGAGTTTCTAGTCTCATGGAACAATTTGGGTTGGAATAAACCTCAGGAGGTCACCCTGTCAATAACAGGGCTAATCCTGATGTTAGATGAGGTTGCAGGGGACTTGTACTTCCCAGTCAGATCTCCAGATGCAGAAGCAAAGCAGAGTAATGATGTATTAAAACTGATACAGTCCCTAGAAATCATTTGCTGTGATGTTCTTTTTAATCACACATTTCCCTGCACTCCTTTGGAGATGTGTTTTCCTCATGCTCTGACAATACAGATCTCTTGTAGTTTGAGAATATGTCTGACCAAAGTGGGGAAAATAAACACACTTATGGGAAGCGGTTGAATATCTCTACAAATGTTTAGCTATTGGTCCCGTTCTCCCTGCTTCCTGAATATCATTTTTTGTCACTCCCTCTGATGGGAGATTCTCTGCTGGAGATATTCAGCACATTTTCTATTGTCTCAAAGTGTTTAATTTGTTATCCATTTGAGAATACTTTAAAGATAATGTACTTCTAATAACATTAGAAATGTTTTCCAGTCTCCCACAATTATTTTTAATTTTACCACATGGATGACTTGAACACACATATATGTATATACCTTCCCATAAAATGAAAAGGTATTTGTACCCATCCTTATAAAGCAAAGGATTGACAGGGAAAAAAAAAATTACCCCCCTTAGGCTCCCTCTTTTGTGTGTGTGTGTATGTATCTGTCACTTCTGTCACATCCTTCCTTTAGTGTTCCTCTATGTTATCTCTCTTCAGTTACAAGGGAAACAAGAAAATAAAAAAAATTAGAACCTTCTCTTCTGTTTCTTAAACTTGAACATCATTATTAAAACAAGTGCTAAACCATCATTTTATTGTTATTCTGACAATACTCAACAATTACAAAACAAAGGCAAAATTCAGGAAAAAATATGTGTCATTTTTTGTGCCACCCAAAATGTTCTTGAATTATTTTTGTGCTATGTGGTCAGTGCTGATAATCAGCCCAGAACAGACCTCTATATGAGGAAAAACCACTGAATAGGCATTTTCTGCTGAATAAAATCTCGTTGTATGTTTTTACACTGATGATTAGAGACAAAGCTAAGCAGAACATATTGTTTCTGTTTCTGCACTAGGGCTGTGAGCTCATCCAGCTGCCTGCCACATCTTGTCTCCAGAAGTACACTAGTCCTGATGCCTCACACTGTGAAGTCTGGGAATTCTCACTAACCAAGATATAGGATAATGGGAATGTGGTAGATTGAGTTGTTCCTTCATGGCTCTGTGCTGTGCTTTGGAGTTTGAGTACACATGAATTTGAGGATTACAGCTCCTCTTTGCCCTACAGGTATGTGTGACCCTTGACAATTTACCTTTCTCTGTACATCAAACCTTATCTGCAAAAGGACAGGGACCAACTCCTACCTCTTTTCACCTCAGCCTCATTGGGGGTAATGCCTTATTCTTTCTACGTGTGTGACGTGTTGGTAAACAAAACCTCAATCTCAGTGGACATCTAGGAACCCCTATCTTATCTATGCTAGTGATACAATTCTTAACGCATGTAGCAGCACCAGCTTTGGCGAATATTTGAAGAGAAACACTCCATGGAAGGGGCTCCAAGGAAATAAGCAGTGCCAGAAAATGTTTTTTTTTCTTGTTAAATATTCCAAGGTAAGTAAACAGATTTGAATGGAGGTGTTTGTAGCACGTACACTCAGTGCTCTAGGCTGATACTTTCACGGGCTAAATTCCACGCTCAGTGCAGCCCAGACAACTTTACAGGGTTTGTATCTTAATTAAATCTTTCTAATGATTCAGAGCAATTTTTTAACTCCCACTTTACATTTGTTCACTTGCTAACATGTACTGTATATATGCCTTCAGATCCCAGAGTCACATTATGGTTAAAGAATGTTTTGGAGCTTTAAAACTCAATTTAACTATGATTCAAAGTATTTATTTACGAGAAAAACGTCTTGGCTGATACTTTATTGTAAATAACCTAGCCATTCAATTCAGAAGCCCTACTGAAAATAAAATAATCTTGATAACAAAGCTTATTTAGGAAGTTACAATAAAATACTGAGTGGTTTTTACTTTTACTAATGTGACTCCATCTATCTGCATAGTAATTCTCAACAATGCTAAGTTCTATTGCCCATTTGTAAGATGATACAGTTACATACTACAAACAGATGTTAAATTAGTTTATAAAAACACCTAGGAACAACTGTAGCAGCAGATTGCTTGTAAGTAATAGGCAAGATTATAAAATTCAGATTACAACAAAATGCAATAGCTTCATGCACTAGCACAAATTAAAAAATATATATACCATGGACAAGGTGCAAAATGGATCAAATTAAGATAATGACAAAATAAATGGACTCAATATTATGTTAATATTAAAGAACTTTACTAACACTGTGATCCTGCCAAAGAATTTTAATGTGTCTTCTATCTCTACAGGTGATGTTGCCAGCAAAGTAATAGTTTAAAGATCTTACCAGTACTCCTTAAATACAAAAATATTTGCAGCATATTCAAAACCAAATCTATACAATGGAAAGACAGAATACCTTGTTGTTACAAGTATAGCAACAAAAATCTGAATCCACATTGTTCTTAAAAAAAATTTCCAAATAAGAAGCAGTTTTATTCAGTAAAGCTGAGGAATTACATTATAATAGAAACACTGACATAACCCTAACTATAACAGCACAAATGTCAGTTCTATAATGAGGCAGAATTCTCTGCTGCTTTTCTAATCTCTAGAGATATGATTCTACAAGAAAACAAAATAAAATAAGATAAAAAAAATAAACATAGAAAATATACAAGAAGCAGGCTAGTGATGGTATCCTTTTTTTTTTTTTTATTCTCTTCCTAAAGGACATGTTGCCAAACCAAATTAGGTTAAATAAGATTTGAAATTAGTTCAGTTTCTATTAACAGCCTAGTAGAAAGAGATATGCATGGGGAGAAATGTGATTAACTAGCTGAAAGGTATTACAAATTACAAAAGAAGAATGGACCATTGGACAAGCACTCTGTGTGTTTGACTGAAATCAGTTTGACTATTGTGCATGGGAAAATTTTGGAAGGGAGCAGAGGAAAATGAAGATTATTTGTGTCAGTTTTGAAATATACATAGAGTTGATTCTAAAACAGTTTTTTAATTCTGTCTCAGAGAAGTGTTTGTTGCAGCCCCTATAAAAGGACCAGCCCTGTTGATTCTATGAGTCTTTTATGCATTGTGACTAGCATTACAATGACTGATGCAAGAGTGAGTAAAAAAATAAAGTTCCCTTTCTCCCTCAATCCCCACCTCTCTCTCCAGCAGATCAATATGCTTGAAGAAAATGTCACAGACTCCATTGAAGGTAATAGGTTTAGATCACCATTACATTTTCTATTCAATGAACTGAGTCTGCTTGGTCCAATTCTGTTGGAAAATTCACCTGTTTGAAAAGATGCATTTTCTTCGATGCAGTAGAACATAACAGCAGAGCAGTGATGCCTGCAGTGTACATACATGAATATATATACATAAATATATATACACACACATAAATATATATATATATATATGTGGTCCATGTGCTCTCCTTCTTCTACGTCAGGAGTGGAGAAACAGGGAAAATAATAAAGAAGGGAGAGAAAGGGAGGTTTGCCTAACTTGAATTAAAACACAGGACTGGAAAGTAAAACAAACCGAGCTGCTCTGTGTTCCCTAGTGCTGTCCCCAAGCAGTGGCATTTGTTTGGAAAGACAGGCTCTGACCTTAAAAGAGGCTGTAATAGGTTCAGACCCAGTTCTCTGAAGTCAGAATAGTGAATAATTTACCTAGAATTTAAAGAGTGAGGACTAAACTTTTTATTTTTTCTTTTTCTAACCACAAGCCTATTTCTCAAATGCTTAAGGTAAGAGACTTCAATATAGTAGGGACCAACAGACCTCTGTTGTGTGCAGGGAGCAACAAACAGTACCACACCAACTTGATATACTGTATAAGGTAATAATGGATGGAAGCAAAATAACAAGAAATATATGACTGAACTTTTATTATATAATTTTTGAGACATTGCCGAAGCAGACTCTCTAGCCTCTTGCACAGCGTGACTGCCCCTGTATTTAACACTTTTTTTATATGTTTATCATCTTTTGTGAGAGACTTTGCACTCCTGATGTGGAAATATCTGTGACAAAGAGCCTAGAACTCCCTACACAGCTTGTTCAGTCTTTCTCAACTGATGAAAACATCTGATGTACTTTTTGAATTTCTATGACTTCTAGAAATTTTCAGGGCTTTCTCTGCTAGAAGAAAATGCATTTTATTACCTGATATTTTCCCTGACAGGGTATGTGCACCGTACAACTAAATTATCCAGATCACCTCACTTTTTTAGTATCTTTCTTTTCTGTTTTGTCTTTTCATGTGCTCAACCGACCTCAGTAGTCACAAACTTAGAGTTATTCTTTAATTTGATCAGGGTACAGATATGCCTTTTAACTGTAGATCTTTAACAGACAGACATCTCCAGCAAGAGAACTCTTCAGAGAATAAGAAATTAGATAATAAAAATATAATAATAATAGATGTAATAAACAATACAAGGTACTAATCATCTCTTCAGTTTGTTTTCTAAACAAAAAAGAGTTAAATTCTCCCCAGAAAGTCTATTTTTCTCCATGAACCAAAAGGAGACCCAAGTTCAGATGGACACATATGTCCTGCAGATGGCTAATGGTACAGAGTTGCTGGTAGAAGTGGTCAACATGTGTTTCCATTCATTGCGTTTTTCTTCTTTTTTGCAAAAACACTTTTTAATTATAATTATTATGTCAAAATATTTTTTATCAAGGACATGGAATTCCACAAACATACGCTTCATTGTCAAAATATTAGTACTTTTGTGATTTTTGACAAAAAACTCACAAACCTTTTATTCACAGGACATGATTGTTTCCTCTACAGTGCTTTGTTTCTTAATTTCCTTTTAAAAGTATTTTCATACAATTTTTTTTTTATTTCATTTTATGTTTCAGATGGGACAAGCTACCTTTTATGAGAGACAGTTAAAATATTGTGTTAGTTTTCTTTTTTAAACACCCTTTTCAAGCATTTTTTGTGAGTCCAAATCAAAGCATCATCCAACATCTTTCCCCTTTAATGTTTATACTTGATGCCTACTTCCTAACTTTAAATAATTTCATAGTATGTTTTACAACTTTCAGAAGTCTTCCTTCCCCTTTGGCTTCTTTCTAATCATGTTAGAAAAATAACTTTTAGTTGTTTGGTGACCCAGGAAAATCCAGTAGCAGAATGGAATATGATTCTATCAGAAAAATGCAGTTTCAAAGTGGATATATGCAAGAAAGATAAATTAAGGTTAAAGTAACAATACTTGTTTTTATAACGTTTCCTAATTTGGAGTGTTTACATTCACACTTCGGTATTCTTTTAATGCAGCACTACCGGCTAAAATAAAGTATTGGAATGCATGCAGGAATGTGTGAATGCAGAAGTATCAGGCAAAACTGAAACCTACACTAACCATGATTTCATGAGATCACAGTAAAACTATTACTCTGAAAACACTGAAAGTCAAGTTCTTTTTTGTTAGGAGTCCTGCATCAACTGGGATTATTCTTTTTTTTCTCTTTTTCTTTTTTTTCTTTAACTGTTGGAGGGAAGGGCAGGGCAGGGGATTTTTCAATTTTTAAGGTTCAGAGAAAACCAGAAAATATTAAAAAGAATGTACCAAACAATTAAAATGTGAATGAAAGGAACCATTTAAAAAGTGCACTAATTTGTGAGTTGAACTTATCTCTGTGGCATATGGTACGTGACCACTAGTTCTCTCACAGAGAGAACTTATACCTGGAGAATATCTAGACTGTGGCACCTAGAAAACAGAAGTACTTTTGATTATCACTTGACTGGATGCTCTCTGTGAAGACTGAGGATCAGCAGAAGTTCGGCACCAGATGCTTTGGGCACACATAAGAAATACCTGCAATCATTTAGCTGTGCAAAGAGAATTCTGATGCTAATGAGGGCTAAAAATTGGATTCACAAGTTTACAGAGTACACCAAACTGAACAAAATTGTCAGCATAACATTTAAATTACTTTTTTGATAAGCTTGGCTATTTACAAATCATCAGACAATTACATCTTCCAAAAACTATTTAACATCAATTCACTCTGCCTTTTCAACACTGCACTTGACTAATTCCAAATAAATTGAAAAAAATTACCTTTCAGATTGCAAGAAACTGACCAAAAACAATTGCTACAGTTTTAAATTGCATATCGTTAAACTAAATCCGCATAATAGTTTTCATTTGCATTATCTTCTCTGTTCCAAACATTAACTATTTCACAGAAGGACAGAAATGCTTGGATTTGATTAATCTGATACATTTAGAGGACTGTTTACCTTCAAATTATCCATGTATTTTGCCAATTAAACAATGCTATTGAATAATAAAGTATTGAAAAACTATATCTGGTCTTTCCCTTTTTTTGAATTTTTATTACCACTGCTCATGCAAACCTAAAAGATGGCTGTAAGAATACATTTCTCATCTTGGAAATGGACATCGAATATGCAGAGTGTGTCTGCACCCTAAAAAGGGGTGCCCCAGATCTCTCAAACATGAGAAGTCCAGCTGTAGGAATAGATCATTACAGTAGAGGTAGTAAGTAATAAGTATCTACAAGTATTTCAAATGCTGAACAGTGGTCCATGTTCTGTGACTATGCCATTTTTAGCATATTGTCCACTGGCCAAAAGGCTCCAAGGAAGCCCTGTGGAGATGGAAGGCAAGGTTGAACTCACCGGTTAAAGTATCCCAGATATAAATTCTTACACTTCAAATGTTCACATCACTGAAGTCATTGGTGAGCTCAGTTCAGGTTCCCATAGGTGGGTTTCTGGCACTGTTAAGAACATCTCAGATATGACGGACTGACCAAGCAGCTGGTAGACAATCTCTAGCTCCCATGCCAGCTACAATACCAGTGCTGTGATTACCTGGACTGTCAGCTGAGGACAGGCAGAACACCCCATCACATCTGAAGTGGTACAAAACCTCTGCCTGTGCACAGCTGAATCAAGAACAGCCGAGTTAGTGGATGCTGTAAAGCTGTTCTGCTTGCTGAATATATGTGAACGTTAGGATAAACTGAATAGTTCTCATGGGCATGATTTTTAAATTTAGACACCCCACTGGATCTTGCCTTCCTTCTGGCTGGCCTTCTAGAAGGATGTATATTTCCTGCATCATGTTTTTCAGGATCATTTGCTTGTCTTCCTTGACACCAACCCCCATTTTTATGGTCTTGGATGAACTGGTATCCTAACAATTCAGCACTGTAAATGGAGTTTGGACTGTGCAGCTGCTGCAGTTGAACAACTGCGATTGCTACAGCTTAGCTTTACGTTAAAGGTATAATTTAGACTAAGTAAAGACATATTAACAGTCTCTACTTTAAATAAGAAAAAAAAAATCCACTGCAGACATTTTCAGTTTTAGTGCAAACGTAATTAGTTTGATTTACTGTAGCTATAGGCCACCAACTCCACCTAAGCTTCCAATGAATTACTAAAAAGGAGAGGCAGAGAGCTAGAGGCAGTTGGAGGAGTAAGGAAGTGTGTGGTACCAGCTCTGACACCCTTACTCAAACATCGCATCACCCTCGAGTAAGATTTTCATAAAAAGGACTCAGAGACGTTTAGTGCCTGCATTTCTTTTTCTTTATTTTTCCTCCTTATGTGAGTGCTTAAAACTCCTTAAGACTCTTTATATTCTTTTTGCGTGGCAGGGTTTTGGTAACAGAGGGACTACAGGGACTACAGCTTCTTTGAGAAGTTGCTGGAAACTTCCCCTGTGTCTGATGGAGCCAACGTCAGCCAGCTCCAAGTCTGATCCAATGCTGGTCGAGGCTGGGCCCAATATGGGCTCGTGGTGCTGGTGCTTCTGGGATAACAGAGTCAAGAACACCTGGGTGGAAAAAAAACCTACGGAACAGCAGCTGTAGGAGAAGAGTGAGACCACCAGCAGAAACAGCCCTGCAGACACCCATACCAGTGAAGAAGGTGCTGCTGCAGGTCCTGGAGCCGTTATTTCAACCCCAGCCTGAGCTGCAGCCCATGGCGGGGCAGCTGTGCCCCTACAGCCCACAGAGATCCACTGGGGAGCAGAGATGCACCTGCAGCCCGTGGAGGAGCCCACAGAGCAGCATGATGCCCAAAGGAGGCTGTGACCCCATGGTAAGACTGTGCTGGAGCAGGCTCCTGGCAGGGACCTGTGGCTCCGTGGAGAGAGGAGCCCAAACTGGAGCAGGTTTGCTGGTAGTCCTTGTGACCTCCTGGGGGACCCACACTGGACCAGCCTGTTTCTAAAGGACTGGCCCTATAGAAGAGACTCATGCTGGAACAGTCTGTTCCTGCAGGACTGCACCCCAGTGGGAGGGATCCACTTTGTGAAGAACTGCAGCCTGTGGGAAGGAGTCAAATTAGGGAAGTCTCCTGTGGAAGGGACTCCACTCTGAATCAGGGGAAGGGTGTGAGGAGTCTAACACTTGTGGAGGAAGAAGGGGCAGAGACAATGTGTGATGAACTCAAGACAGTCTCATTCTCCATCCCCTTTTGCTACTGTGTGGGAGGACAGAGGGAAAATCAGGAGAGAAGTTAAGCCTGGGAAGGAGGGAGAGCTGGAGGTGTTTTAAGATTTGTCTTTCCATCTCATTACCCTACTCTAATTTGATGGGTAATAAATTAAACTAATTTCCCTCAGTTGAGTTTGTTTTGCCCACAACAGGACCTACTGAGTGATCTCTCCCTGGCCTTATCGTGGTCCACAAGCTTTTGTTATATTTTCACTCCCCTGTCCAGCTGAGGAGGGGAGTGACAGAATGTCTTTGGTGGGCACCTGGTGTTCAGGTAGTGTAAACTCACCACACTCATCTAAAACACTGTGCTTTATTCTAGATATAATCTATATAGGATATTTCTGGAATAATGCTTAGGGATATTAAAAATAACACAAGTCTTGTGTTTTAGGAGGAAGAAGAGGGAATATACAAGTGCACCACCAGAAATACAACTAACTGGCAAACGTTAATATAAAAGTATTTAATTACAAACCTTTACATTTTCCTTTTCCCCATAGAAACAGCACTGATCACCCTCTAGTCTTCCAGTCCTCACTGTGTAAAATATCCCTGTTTCACAGACAGAAAGAGCAGAAGGCACTGCTTCAGAAGTCCTTTCAGGTTTTCTTCCTCTTATTTAGTCTTAATTAAATCTTTTTTCCCACTGCAGGACAGCAGTAGTTATCTCATAGTTAACCAGTAATGAATAACTGCTACTGGTTAATGAGTAATCATTACCTCAACTGAGGCCAACGGGAGCCTGGGGTTTCTTAAAGCAGGCCCCCTTCCTATTTGCATGCTGCAGGGTAACATCCCTCTCAATTTGGCCCAGAGACTTCACTTGCTGACTACCTTATCAGCAGCATAAATGCCTCTGTGGTAGCATGGGGTATTTGATAAGACTGTGTGTCACATAGCACTCAAGCTCCATAATCGTCTCTGAGCCACAGGAGCTTAAAAACAGAGTGTGAAGTCATCTTTCAAGTTTGAATGCACAAGTAAGCAAAGACAGTAATTAAACTTCAATTGGTATTTTATTTTTAATTCAGCTGCAAAGAGCAGAATCTCGCCTTCAAATTTAATTAACAGCCTTCCCCTCAGCCCCCTCCCACATACACAGCCAGCCATCTATCAACAGGGAGCTAAGTTCTCCTTTCTCACAGCCCCAGTGAAATCACAGTGGAGAATTTGGTCCAGCAGTTTACAGAGTGCTGATGAGAGCCCTGCCATGAAAGGAAGCGCATAACTTTAAGCTGAGACTCCCTCCTACTGTTAAGAAATAACAGAGGAATTTTTTTTTTTTTAAGGATCAGTGTGCCCTGTCTTACACCAAATAATTTTTATCCACTGAATTTGGCCTTCATTCTTTCCCTGTTTAGAAAATAGTAATGAAAAACAACACTTAAAAAAGCCTTTTAGTTCTCACTACTCAAACATACTGTATCTGCATTTTTTCCTTGAGACTGTCATAGAATATTACAGGCAGATTCTCATAGACAAGATTTCCAAGTTCATGTCAGAGATGATTAGTGGGAAGGAATGGAAAACTTTCTTCATTTTCACTGCATGATAGGGCTGGGAGGAGAAATGCAGCAAGGCTGAAAAAAAAACCCCAAATTACTCTTAAAGTTGAGAGCTATGGACCTTCCTTCAACTTTCCCCTTCTCTGTGTGGAGTTCAGATCTGTTCTTTAGGCTGCTAAACACCTCTGAAAATGTAGATTTGAGACTTCTTCAACTGGGGTCAAACACAGAAGGTAAAGTCAGACATGGGATGAGAAGAATCAGGAGGAGTGTTTCCAGTGAAAAAGGTGGTGGAGCAGGGGAAATAATGGTGATAAAACACAGCTTAGCCATCTACTTTCTGTTCCTTCTGTGATACTGGCACATGGCACGCATAGATTTTCTCTTGTCCTACAAACAGCCAACCATCCCCACAAACTCCCTTTTATCCCTTCTAGTATTTGAAATTAGTGCTCCCATCTTGCACCTCACTATTGAGAAGACACTGGGGAGTTCATGTGTCTCGGAGAATAACAGAGATAGCAAAGTACATATCTATCGGATTTCCCAAGAAGGACCAAGTAAACACTCCCTAAAATTTAAATCAGTCAATTAAAATTATCCAGGTTTGAAAGATCGTCATGTCCAGCACAGGTTCAAGCGGTATAATCTGCAAAAAGGTGCTTATTTGGATTCTGGTGAAGAGCTGGTTGTGTTTGGACTGCTACAAACCTAAGCTCTCTCTTGCCAGCAAAATGTTATGCAAGCAAACACAAAAAGCTTGAGAAAGATATGAGCTTTAAAGGAAATTACATGGCAGCTGTTCATTACAGGTACATGTACCACCTTTCTGAATTCCTGTAACTGTCTGCTGCCAGTAGCATGCTGCTGAAATAGACAGACCAGTAGTCTGGTCCACTCTGCTAATCCTCGCTTTTGGATATAGCAATTACAGTGAGCTCTGACTAGCAGCAAAATTAATTAGAGGAAGAAAGCTATTAACTTGCACTGCAAAATTAGGTGTGTTAAGCTCCCTCTCACATACACCCTCATATAGGTACAGCTTTGCTAATTGATTACTGAGGAAGGCGCCTGATATTATTACCTATATATGCAGTGTATGTTTTTAACTCCAAGGAGAGTTTGAATAACTTTTTTTGTTCCTGAAGGCACTACCAAAATTAATATTAGAAATGAGAGAACTGAATGCTGCAACAGCATGGTATGGAACTTTTTGGCTAAAACCACTAAAATGTTGTTTCTACATAAACCTAACAATATTTAAGTTGGGCCTAGCTGAAACTGATGATGTTACCTGGCTGCAGTGTATTTTCCAGCTACTTTATTCATATCAAACATGGAGGCTTAGGACGGGTTGCTTCAGAAAACTGTTCACCTTCCACTTGTTAAGAGCTCCATTTTGCTACAGGCTGCCCAAATCGGCTGAAATAATGAGAGACTCTCCCAAGATGAAAGATGCATTTTTTGCCATTTCTAAAAAAAAAACAACAAAAACCACCAAAAAACCCAAAACCCAACTCCCCCAACCCCCCCAAAAAAGCCCCAAATATAAAAAACCCCTCAGGTTATTGCTTGCATTTCTCACTCCGAATGAGAGAATTTTAGCAACAGACCTGATGATTTTCTAAACCATTAAATAAAGATTAAATGTGAAGGGGCTGTCCCCAGTATTTACTTGTAATGGATGAGGTCCACAAGGAATCAATCTTCAGAAGAAGACTGTTCAGATTGGATCCCAGCAGTAATTACTACTTAACTTCTTATATTGGTATCCTATGTAATCAATAGACAGGCACAGGCATTTTAAAAAGCATATGCTAGTTTAAGTTATTTTAGATATCTCCAGCTCCCACTATTTCAAATAAAGCACATCCATCCGCTAATGCAAGTGCAGCTTTCTGAGTTTGTGTATTTGAATTTAGAGGCGTTGCTTCAAACAAGAAGGAGATGTTAGTGAAACGTGTAATTATAAGAATATTTATTATAAAAAATATTCAATATACAAAGATTTATTAAATAGTCATAGTGTTATGAGAGGTTATACGGGATACCAGTAAAAAAACCCATGCAATATTCTCAGCTGTATGTCATCAAATAAGCAAAGGTCTGATCAGTGCCGGACTCTTTCTGTTAAATGCAGTCTTACTCTGCTCTTTTAACTATTACTTTATATTATAGAGTTCTGAACATGAACTTGAAAAGTTTATAAACATGTTTATATGGTTGTATTAAGATAATTTCTTTCTTATTAAGGTCTGTAACTAACATGGAGACACTCAATAGAATCTTGTTTAACTGGCAGTAGGTAAATATAAATAGCCTTTTAATAATTATAATATGTTGAATAACAAGAGAAGCATATTAGAAGTGAAACAATATTGTCAGCCTAATTGAGTAGTAGAAGTAAGTTAACAGCCCAATAATGCAATATAAATTAAAATGCCATGAAATCATGATAATATAATAAGAGTCTAAATAAGATTCAGTGACAGTAATATTTCAGACCAAAAGCTTCTTTAAGATAGTTCTGTCTAAAATTACACACACAAAACTGCATTAAAGGGACATTATTAAGGTTGCAAAGTCAAGCACTCAAAACAAGTTAGGGAATGCTTGAATTAAGTTTGCCCGCGCAACATTAATTTGGCACCCTTGTGTGGGGGCATTATGGCACAGTCTTTAATTACATGATCACATGCTATTTTTTCCACAGGGTGCCTGCCACCTTCAGCTAATTAAGGTTCAGAGGAAAACTTAATTTTCACATTCTCTAATTTCTGCAAGCTTGACTTTGCAACCTTAATGATGTTATTTTAACAGAGGATTTTGATTTTGTATGTGTGTGGGAAAGAAGGAGGAGGAAGGGTGAAGGGGCAAGTGTGCATGTATTTCTTGAAGTTAAGAAAGCAAACACTGTAGAGGTGATAGGCATCCCACAGTCTTATACTGACAGCCAGATAGATCTTTGGCAAAGATGAAAATATGAAGTTTAGCTCAGAAGTTAGGTTTGTTTTCCTCAAAGCAGTGTTACTGAGGAAAACAAGTAAAAGGGTAGCAAAAATGGGCTGTCACCTGCATTTGGCTAAGTGGTATACTTTCATCAGCTTCCCCAGTATTGACTAGCTTGCTAGAAATGGTTGAATTCAACAGTATTGGGTTCCTCATTAGGTTTTAGGAAAGTATATGACCTACACTGTTGAGGTCCATTCACCATGGCCTTGTCCATTCACCCTGGCCTGGTCCAGTTTCTTTTCTCTGGTGGCACTCAGTTCTTCACACATACCTTCCTTCATATGACTATATCATTATTGAAATACTCTAAGTAAGTGCTTTATCTCCTTATAAGTAAGTTTAACAGTGTGTGTCCTTGAAGTAACAACAATACATACAATTTTCTCCATCTCACACTTCTTATATCTGACTTCAACGTGTTTGTTAAAAAATGAGTATTCCAGCCCAGGTCCTACACCTGCTGCTAACAGCACACTCCTGACTACATGCTCAAGAATCGCAAACATTTCACACCATCATGCCTTTTAGCAAGAGCTCCTGTTTGAGGTGTTGAGACTGGATGTCCCCCCTTCTGTAAGTATGCACTTGTTTATTCTTAACATTTTTTATCTCTGGTTTATTTGTCTTTACGTGAGTATGCATTCACACGTCATATGTACATTTGGCAAGTACGTGGACAGACCTTACTTTTGACCACCTTAAAATACATCTCATTTGAACTCACTTGTGGGATGTTAAATGGGATTTTAGATTTCAGAGATGTCCAGCAGCCTGGCTGAATTAATTTAGTGACAAACATAAGCAGAATGAAACTACTAGCAAAGAGTATGATCTCTGTACGCCTCAAGGAGTGGCTGAGGGTGACTGTGTGCAGTGAGGTGGGTGATGTTAGGCTGTGCTCTGGACCCTGTTATGCAGCTCACAGTTTTCTTCCAGCTCACTGTGCAGACTGAAAATCTGAACTTGACTTTGCAAGATCCCAGAGTCACCTTTTCACTCTTTCATTCAGCTGTACTTGGACAAAACAGTTTGGGAATGACCCTGCAGTCATACAGCTATTTGAAGCATAAATTAGCTTTAAATCAACAAACTCCAGAACTGACTGCAACAGTGCTCACAGCTCCTGAAATTCAAATGTGACTATTTTTCCTACGTGTGTATCCAGAAGAAAAATGAACTTCAGAGCTTGCATTGCTTTGATGTTGGGGTACTCGCAGAGCTTGCAGCAACTGAACTAATATCTCCTGTATTTCTGTATTAAACATTGGACACTTCACATACTTCAGCAGTTGGTGGAGTCTGAATTGAGCATTTGGGGAAATGGGAACTGGAAGAGAAGCATGAGATGTTCAGACATCCTCCAGTCACTGGAAGATGGGTGTAAACGTTCAGAAACACAACTCCTAGCACCTTGTAGGGCTACAGCATGGATCACATGGTGGTCCTGTACGGTGGCTGTTTATTCAGATAAAACCAGGGTGAATAAAGCTTTTTCTTTCTTTGTCTCCTACCTTTTTTTATTTTTTTTAGCTAATTTTTTTAAGTGAAAACTCAAAGCTCGTCCTTCAGCTTCTTCTTAACCACTCAGAATAGAACGCCGGTGGTCAAATTAAGGTCAAATTAACTTGTTTGTGTGTGCATTTGTGTGCACACATTGCTCAGAGGAAGAACTCTTGTTTTCCTTGCATGTATACTAATGGAAGGGGTGACAATATTACAGGAACTCTTGCATTTTCTTTTTATATGAATCAAATTGGTGACACTACCAACATTTTCTAGGCTGTTTTGTTTCACCTGCCAGATATCCTTTTCAGTTTTTTCCCTTGTTTGTTTTTTCAAACAGACTATGAATGCCTGCTCTTCCAGTAGCAAGGTTCGTGTTGATCTGTACAGCTGGAGGAAGTGACCTGTGGCATTTCTCCAACAACAAATTTCTCTCCTTGTCTGGAAAGACCTATTTCTTTTGGAATGACAAATGCACTTGCATAAGATTTTACACTTTCTTCCTTTTTTCCTTCCTCAAATGGGACATTCTAAAATATGCATTACAGATAGCTGCATGATACTGAATTGCTTTGGGCAGAAATGTGATGGAAACACCATAGGCTGGACCAGTGGTCTATGACAACAGGAGTAGCTTTTCAGACTGCTCCTTATATGAAAATTTTCCCAGCAAAATGAAAAAGGCACTGACCACTTAGTAGCTGCAGTGAGTGAGACTCCCTTTTCTTTTCTGCCCTTGTTTGTTGCGTCTTTTTGTTTTGTTTTTGTTTGGTGTTTTTGTGGGTGTTTTGGGGTTTTTTTCAGGTTTTAAATTTTCTTTTAGGTAGGATTTTCAAGAGGATCTTTGTGAATAGCTATGGTTGTCTTCAAAAGGGTGAGAACCACTGCATCAATCTTTCCAAGCATTACCTTCACCTTGTTTCTTTCACTCCTTTTTGACAGCTCTGTCTTATTTACTTCCTTGTTTCCTTCTTTCCTCAGTGCTGGTGGACAGTTCACAGACGTGGGGAATAGAAGGCTTGCAAAAATCCTTCCGAAAGTTTGCAGACTAAATTCTCTGTTGAGCTACCACATGATCCATGACTTTGGAGTTCAGCTGACTCCCTTTGACTTCAAAGGTAGTCAGTCAGGCCTGTAGTGCTAAAGGACTCCAATTAGATTTAATTACAGCTGCATATATTTTTTTAATATGAGTATATGCCTGCAAGCCAAAGGACTGGGGAAAGGATTTTATAAAGGCTACTCAGTAGACACTATTAGGTTATTTAATTAGTTTCTCTAATTTCTAGAAATGATTTTAAAAAGACAATATTACATCTGATAAAACAAAATACTGATCACAGTTAATATTTGGCCTTTGTACGTAGCTTCAATTACAGTAATGAAGGGATTCTTGTAGACAAGAAGTGGTGTCAGCTCTCTTGATTTAAAAAAAA
>JAWWMA010000100.1:64773430-64789376 GCA_035041425.1 Mionectes olivaceus | reverse complement strand
AAAAAAAAAAGGAAAAGGAAAAACAAGACACCAGATGAAATGCAGTGTGTTACATGTTTTGGAAAAAATACATGGTGTCCACTGTGACCTCTTTTATTTAAAACCAACAGAAAAAAAATCCCTTTTAAACCAGCAGGCCCACTTGCACTCAGATACAAACCAGCATTAACAAAAATCTGTTTCCCATATTTGGGGCAGATCCTGGATTTGTAATATTTGTGGTGCTTCACAGGAGGGGTAAAGGTCATCACAGAATCATGGAATATCCTGAATTGGAAGGGACACAGAAGGATCACTGAGTACAATTCCTGTTCAATCTAATTCAGTTCAGTCTAAAGCTAATGCTATAAACGCAAACCATGCCAAACTGTCCTATATCAGTCTATCTGCCCAAACCTTAATCCTGCTCTAAGTGAGCAGAGAGCCAGGAATTTGAACACGTTCAAGCAACCTCTGTTACCTCTGCAACTCACCTCTGTCAAGGCACCTAAAGAGGGTTCTCACCAAGCTTCAGTTTGTGCTGGAAACAGATGAGGCTCTGCTGCTTACCTATGCAAAGAGGATAGACAGTAACCATATTTCTTCTTTAATTTTTTTTCTCACTGACCTTCTTGCAAGGTTTAAGGTTTGCCTTGTTCCAGAGGATTGGAATTTTCAGTCTTATAGCTACAAACTCATACTTGTGTAAGAGCAGATTTGATCTGAAGACCTTATATTCCCTCACCAATTTCATGAGCCATTGCATTTCCCCATCTGTAGTGATTTAAAAAAAATACATTATATTACAGGATATGCAAAACATTAGCTATGAAAATGGTTGAATCTGAGGTTTTATGGTTTATCACAGGAAAAAAAAAGTAGCATCAGCTAACCTAATATGCAGGGTGTCCATTTATGGAAATCACTGCTAAACCTCCATGTAGCTATGCCTAATTATTTTTTTTTTAAATATTTATTGGTTCTTTTTTCAGCTCTTATACCACCTACTTAACACCTGAGGCTTTTTGCACCAACAAAATGAACTACCTTTAGTACCTGAAAGAAATTATGACTGCTAATGTACTTCTGTTCTGTATGTGCTAATATACTCTTTTACAAAAATGATGAGCCAGGTCCTGAATGAAGTTCAGAAGCCAAGGGCAGAAATTCCCTGGTATGTAATTTTCTAGGCACCAAATAAAGGGAGAAATGTAAGAAGAACTTCAACATGGCTTGTTTTCACTTTTATTTGGCTGTGGGACCAAATGAGACATTTCTAGTGAGTTGAGGAGTCTTGGCAAATGGAGTTCAAATAGAAAATATGAACTGAGAAACAACAGGGAAACTTTGTACCCAGATGTGACTTTTTCTACATAATACTGTAAATGTCAAAGTCCTGACTCCTATACTATTGTAGATTGCCATTAGCTTAAGTTGCTAGTGCGCAAAAAAGGGAAAGGTTGAAGGGTTTTGGTTGATTTGCTGGGACTCTTTTGAGATTTTTTTGTGGGGTTTGTTTTTGTTTTCTGTTGTTTGTTTGTTTTGTGTGCTTTTTGTTTTGTTTTTTGTTTGCTTTGTTGGTTTTTTACTACATTGGAATCATTTAAATCATGTTTATGGCCATGACATCCTACTCTGGTTACAAGACCAACCTCCTGAGATCATGTGATTTCTTTGGTGATTAAATATGCATTAAAACAAGCCTTGAAAAGATATTCTTGCATTAGACGGGGAAAAAAGAATAGATAGTCTTGCTATGAAGAATGAGGAGAGAGCAGACCTTAACTTTAATAAATTTAAGCATATGTGATCCTTAGATATGTATTTATGGTATGCCTAATTAATGGCAACCCATTAATGCAGCCTATATTTCAGAGAAGTCTCTATGTTTAATCTACTAATGATAACCACTGCCTTGGAAATAGCCCACTGTCTGATTTTGTAGATTAACTTATTTTAGATACAGACAATATGCACTATCACCAACTAATGATGGTCTTGACTACAGTGGATTTTTTTTCAGAAATGTCCTACTTTTTAAAGAACTCTGTGCAAGATACTTTTCTATCCACTTCTGCAATAAGAAAGGAGTCTACCTGAGAAATTATCCAGCCATCTACAGAAAGTTTCAGATCTTTGTTCCTTCAGTCAGAGGAAAAAAAAAAAAGGAAAAAAAAAGCAGAATACAGCTTTTAGTTCACTGATAAGTTGGTGAGGCCAACTATTAGTCTTTAGACCAAGTTGGTGAGGCCAACTATTAGTCTTTAGACCAATTTGCTTATAACAATATTTTTACCGACTTCACAAATTCCCTGTTTATAAGTGATAAGTAGGTCCCCCACTTATTCCAGATTAACACTTCTAGTTAGAAGGAGTCACAATAAATAATTGAGACCTAATGTTAAATAAGAAAATGTTAGTATACCAAATTACTTGAATGAGAAAGAGAGCACCATATTTTACAGACATAGAATCACAGAATTATAGAATGGTTTGAGTCGTGAGACATCTTAAAGATCACCTAGTTCCAAATGCCCTGCCATATGGGCAGGAACACCTTCTACAGAGTTGAAACAGAAACTTTTTGTGTCTGTGAAGGACAAACACGTAATTTCTGGTGCTGGAGTAGCTCTCAGGAAGATATAGCCTGTGAAGCAGGATTGGGCTGCCCTGAGAAAATAATGTCAGTGTGCTCTATGTTTTGCTGAAGGAATAAAACACAGGAACCCATCTAGGTAGAGAAGTTCTTGAGTTAACTCCTATCAAATAGGATGTACCTGATGTAATACTGAGGTTATCTAGATATGAATTTCAAGGAGAGCCTTGCTGACTTTCAGTGAAAGGCTGACTGGACCGGCCATCTCATCTGAAGTATATGCACAGCAGATCCAGCCTTCTGTGATGAAGTGGGACCTTTCGATTAAATTCCGACAGCTGTTTCTGCAGGACAATTGTGCCTCACTGGTATAGCTTAAAACTCTTACAGCTTAGAGGGATCATCTTGTACTGTTCTGATCTGAATGCAGTGGGGTTCTCATGACAGAGGTACCATTCCTGGCATAATTCAGCATACAAATGGCTGAGAATCAGAATTGTTGCTCATCGCAGTCATGTCTGCTCCTGTGTTGAAGAAAAACAGTCAAACAATTAGATGTTTTGCAACATACCAAATTGTCAATTTGTTCAAAATTGACCAGAAACCACTTGAGACAAGGAAATTCCTAATTAAATTTTCAGAATGGATGCCTCATGTCACCACAGCTCAGATCTATATCTGATGTTAATCTTCCATGATTGGGACTAGAGGATCAGAATGGGATGTAAAATTCAACAGAAGATGCCAGCTCATCCATACCAAGATTACAAAAACTTCTTCCAGGGCAGCTGAGATTAATACTTTCTGACTTCGAACTGACATTAAATGAATCACTGCATCATTGTTCAGAAAAACAGGAAATTTAAATCACTATGACCAAAGATTTGTGTATGCACACTTTTTTATTATTGTTTTCTTTAAGTCATACTTATTAAATACTTTACTAATGGAATTCCATCAAGTTTCATTTCAGAAGCACGTTTTTGTATTTTTAATTAGTATTATAATTACTCTTATCTACATTTTCCATTCTCATTTATGCCTAAATGTAATAAAAATATTTCTATTCATTTAAAATTTTGACCTTTTTCTCTTCTATATAACCCAAATTTGCATCCCCCTACTTATACATTATTGCACATCTCTTTAATTAAATTGATGCAGAATGAATAAACAGCACCAAGGGCTGAATTTCATTGTGAAGAGAACATGCCATGACACCTGGTGTCAAATCCCCTGTAATAATATGTGCAATAGAGGTGTTCACCCACTGTCAATCACAGAGAAGAATCACTCTGCTGCCTGTCCAAACTCTTCTAAAAAAATTTAATTGTTTTTAGATGGAGGTGAAGAAAAATGTTTTTTCTCTTCTAATTCAACTATATGCCAAAGCGGAGCATTATAGTATAATGAACAATGCAAAGGACAATGACCAAGACTTTTTTATTTTATTTTTATTGTTTTTCTTCTTTTCCCAAAATTTTCTTCTGCTCAGGTTGCAGCAGTTTGATTGTTTTCTTTTTTGACATCTATGATGTCAAGCAAAAATGAAATTTTATTTCAAGGTAGAGGTAACATATTTCTCTGAATACTCTTAACAGCATAAATATAAAAAGAATTCATATTGTGCTCCAAAATTCCCACACTAACTGGAGACTGAGGCTAACTACTTAATAACCAACCTCTGAAACTTTGCAAGTCATTATAAAACTTAGACATCATGGGTATATGTCTCTGTAGGATGGTCCCTTAAAATGTCTCCCTAATCTATATAATATCAATAATGAAGCTTTCAGTAGATATCAACCTCCTGCTAAGTGCACTCTCTCTGTTTGAAAATCTTGCTAATTCAAGACCATTAAAATAGATTCTCTTAAAGACTCCATTCTGTCAAACACCAAAACCAGAAATATATAAAGGGATTTAATTATCACTGTTCTATATCTTGAGCTGTGAGTTTTTTCTGAGTAATAATTGCCGAAGTTTGTCTTCAAAAGGCATTTTAATAGTGTTAATACTAGTAAATATTGCTCATTTTGGTACTGATGTGCCGTTTTAATAGTTCCCACGGTTTCTAAAAGTCATTTCTTATTGTTTTACTGTAGAAAGAATCTCACTTTAATTATGTCATAATTGTTTGTAAGCCATAGAATCTTAATTAATGCCAATGGCTTAAAGGCACACACTGAGTACAAACTTTATGGTTCTGTTTGTTTTCCAGGCTCTTCCTTCTGTAACAAAAGCCACAGCATGAGTTCCTATGAGCTGCCTATTTCCCATGGTCCTTTCTCTTTGTTGCTGATTATTATATTGATATTTTCTCGTCTTCTCCCTCTTTCTGCTTCTCTTCTTCTGTCATATTTATTCATAGGTTCTTATTTCCCTTTTTAACCTCATTTCAGTGGATGATTATCAACAGATTTCTAGGCACAGCACCAATGCGGGATTCCAAGCTACAAGTAGGTAGGAACTACAATAAAATCATAGAGTCTGAACATTTTTTCCCCTAAATCTCTGTTTTTCTGTGCTGGGAAAGCTTAGCCACTTGCATGAAGCATCTGTTAAAAATAAAGAAATAAATAAAACAAACAGGAGAAAACTAAATAACTTCTTTTTTCAATATGTCTAGAACTGGAAGACCTCAAGGAATTCTTCTGATTAGTACAAATATTCTGGTCACGGCTTTGATATATGAGCAAAAGTATAAAAAGATATTGCAGAAAAAAAATTCTGAAATTTCTTCTGGAAGATAAATAATCCTGCTTCTCCAGTTGAATCAAAGGTAAAGAGATGGAAAATGACTACAGCAGACTCCCACCTGGATTTACTTACAAATGATTTTCATCACAGTAGTAGCTCAAGGTCTTAAATCCAGAGTCTCATGTTCTGAGTGCTGCTTAAACACTGAAATTATTCTGTTAGAATGCAAAGCCAAGAGAGACAACATTATCATCTTACAGGACACAAAGAAATAATACATAGAGAGATTAAAGAATTAAATTTTCAAAGACATACGCCTGTGCAAATGAATATAACTCTTCTTTTTTTATTATTTTTTTATTTTTGAACTTGAAATGTCTCAACAAGTTACATACCTGAGTGGTCTGTACATCATTGTTTTCCATCCCAATCCCCATCCATATCAAAATAAGTACTCACTAGTATAACGTCAACAAAAAATCACCTTAAATTTGCTAGATGTTTTTTGGTTCATTTTTTTCCACTTCCTGGAGGAGATTTCTAACCTTTTACTTAGAAATAATGTACTGGAACTTTTGTTTTCCTCACGGGAATGTATTTCAGAAAAAAAAAATTACAATATATGAAATTGTGTTTATTTTAATGTAATAAAAATATGAGATTTAATTAAATGGCATAACACTCAAATAGTTTTTTTATCTCAGAGCTAATTAATTAAGTTCAGTATAAGAGTTGCTTTCACTTGAATTTTCCAAACCTTGAGTCATGTGGTGAAGTTTTTGAAAGAAATCTGTCTCAAAATTACTGAGTAACATGGAAGTATGGAGCTAAGGCAGTATGATATATCTTGTTCCTTAATCTGGGGATCCTGAAAACCATACTGGTCATCTGTGGTCAAACTTGGCCATCTTTGTGTAGGTATGGAGGTAAAAGGCAAATTCCACTGGGCATCCAGCTGAATCTTCCACTGTTCACATTTATTTCCAGTTCTGATCACATTAATTAATTGATAACTAATACAGTTCTGTCATACCCCAGCTCAGTGATTAGGCTTCAAAAAAAACCTCTTTGCACTGTATAGAGAGACTTCCATGAGACCAGGTTGCTCAGAGCCCTGGAGTCCAATCTGGCCTTGAAAGCTTCCAGGGATGTGACATCCACAGCTTCTCAGAGCAACAGAAGGAAATACTAGGGAAAATTTTTGTTTGTTTGTCCCTGCAAGCAAATAGTATAGTTTTATTTTTGTATTCAAATTAATTTTAGAGAGAAGTAGTTTCCTTCCTTCAGTTTTTTTTTGAAGAGAACTCCCTTCCTTTCTGTGTTACTCTGTCTTCAGGCAGTTAAAACTCGCCAAACGTAAAAATTGCTGGACGAAATTTCACAGCCTGAATTATAAATAGAAAAGAGGGGAAAATAGTCAAATTTTGTCATTTTGAGAACTGCCAGTAAAGACTCTGGGAAATCAGAGGCACTTTTCCCACACAGAAAACCCTCCCAGAGGAGGGTTTCTTGCTTGCATCTCATCTGGGCTCCCAGGCACCAGCCACTAGTGAAGGCAGGACGTTGGGCTGGATGAACCAACACAGTTTCTTCATGGCAGCTCCTAAACCTTAAGACACGGCTGTTGCTGGAGGCCTGGCAGGTTCTCCTCCCTTGCAGCAAAAACCCTCACAGCTGACAGATGTTCATACATGAGATCCTGCAAGGCTGATATTAAATGTAAAACATCCTGAAAGTACTGGAATGCCCCTTCCATTCTGGGGAGCAACAATTTTGAGATGGGGATGGTCTTATTCAGGCAAGCTAAGTCTCCCTTTAATCATGCTTTTCCATATGATGAAGCAACTCTTCAATGCCAGTGATGCAAGTTATTTGCAAGTAAAAAGAGGCAAAATATTTTTCCAGGACCTCAGACTCTTAAATGTAAGTGGGATTTTTGACATCTTGTTTAATACAGATGTCTGTTCAATGAAATATTAAAACCTTTTATGACAAGCTATGTATTTTAAATACAATAAATAATAACTTGGTGAAAATACTTAATTTGCAAAAGGGGGAAAACCTTTGTGGGAAACTCTTTTAGCTATTGAATTACTAACCTTTTGATTTTTCCCTTTCCTTTTTTTTTTTTACAAAAAAACCCCAAGATATTAAGTGAGGTCAGTATGCATGTGGGTGAAATTAAAATGGGATGAAATTAGATACAGAAAAATATCTAGAATTAAATACAGATAAGTGTAACTGTGTACTGGACACCACGTAAATGACTTGTATAGGATGAAAGTGTTACCATGAGTTCTTCTAAATATTTGGGGATCAATCATTGGAGCAACAGTAATTATTTCAACTTCAATGTGAAAAGTTTGACATACCCAGTACCCGTCAAATGCCACTTTCAAACAAGTTCCACTCATTCTAATGAAGTTCTTACATTACTGGCCTGTTTTATAGACAAAATTTCATAGATGCTGTGAGCTTCCCTGGGGCCAACACCTTGAAAATTTTCTGCAGGGATCAAGAACCTATGCATGTCTAGGCACTGAGAAAATATTTTCAAGAACGTTTCTTCAGTGTCACAGAGTGGTAAGGAAATTGGTATTTTTCCTTCTTCTTGTTTATATCAGTTTTAACATTTATTGGGGGGGAAAAATATATTTTTAAAAAATGGTCTCTGGGACACATTCTCAAATGGAACGGGATGCTGCAGCTCTACTGATCTGTCCCATTACTTGCAATTCTGCTCATGGAGAGGGAATCTCATGTTTTTCTGGTTTCACCAAGTATCCTTCCATTTCACCTTTCATTCTCCAGGGCAGTGATTATCAGATGTTGAAGACAACATGTAACTTTTTGCCTCAGGCAAATTCACAAATGTTTGCAGCTTTGCTGCAGGGCAGAGGTAGAATGTAATCATATGTGCCACAAAAATAGCTCTTTTCAGAGTCAAACTAGAGAGCTTTTTAGGCCAAGATTAGATATGTCAATATTCCTGGAGAAATTAGACCTTATGTATAGGGACTTACAGAGTGAGAATCACTATGTTTTTAATGTTAGGATACACATCTGGATGAGAGCTCTACCTACTTGTAGACATTTCCAACTGAGCTATTCACCAAAACTCCTCCACATCCTGTGGAGAAAAATGGGAGCTTTGGGGACATATCATCTCAGGCCATATTTCAGATGGGGCAAATGAAACATGCCCGTTAGGGGTTGGATGTTTCCCCCGCGATGACTCCATGGCGACCATCTCACATAGAATCATCTTTATTCAGCATCCACTGTTCTAAATAAGGAAATCCGACCCTAAATTTCATGTGGTGATACCTGTATAAATTGTGCGTGTGGGAGGGACAAAAAGGTGTGAAACCACCCTCCCATTTGTTTATCTTGCTCCTGATGTATTTGAAGCCAGACCATTTTTCTGGCATCAACTAAAAGCCGTCCCACTTGAGATCCTCTTATAAGGTGTCTTCCCCGGTACAGCACAGGTTGAATGTGCATCCTTCCCTGACGTGCCATCCACATCCCTTCTGATACCTGTTCCTCTGGCACTGAGTAGCAGTGGGAAGGACCCTGACCCACAAAATGTCAGGTGCACTGTCTCCACCATGGGGTGGGTGAGTGCTACATCACTGCACCATCACAGCCTTTCCTGTGCCTTGTCCATAACTGGATTACTTCACTCTCTTGAGCACTCTATTTATATAGTATTATCTTCAATTGTACCACATATTTTAAAATCCATTTTAGCCACTCTCAGGACCCTATTCAAGAATTGTGGCTATAACCTACCGAAGTTATCTGGCTTAGTGACATGAAGTGAAAAAAAAAATAAAATAAAATGAGTGCCTGAATTACCACAGGGTTTGTGCTCATAATGGGTGACTAAATGCAGTACAGTGCTGTTTTAAAACCGTCAGTAACCCATGGACCCGTTTTTTTTATATTTACTTTAATGAGAATAACGCACAACAACAGCAGCTTGTCATCACTTCCATCTCATTGCTCTTGTTTACACACAGGGCTGTAAAACTTTACCTCTGCAGATTGCTTTAAAAACATAAATAAAAATAAAATCTAATTTACATTTTTGTTCCAACTGGTTTTCTTGACAGACAGCTGCCCACAGCTCAGTGGTTGCTCTGTTCAGTGTACTTTAATTTTCAGCTTTCAAGTTTTTCTGCAGCCCATTCAGAAGTAAATTCTCAGGGAAAATTGAGCTCTGTCATGGATGGATTAGTACTATAATAGTTGGTCACATATCTTGCATGAAACCTTTCAAAAGCAAGGCAAATGAGAAGGAAATGAAATTCATTTCATACTTCTTCAAGCACGCTAAAAGACTTTCTCTCCAAGTAATCTGTGAAGTACCACTAGTTTATTGGAGGTTCACATAACTACCATTACATTATACCTTGTCACAATCTCATATATTGGGTGACTGCTTTTTCTGAACTGATGGTACCTGCAAAGTGTGCTCCATAGGCACTGAGGAGAGAATACCACTTCTTAGATCAAAATGTATAGGTCCTAGGAATGGCATAAATAAAGGTACTTGAAGTAAATTGGGACATTACAGGTCATAGGTCAATGAAATATCAAAGGAAGATATATTGAGAAGAAGTCATATTTGCTATGTGATGAACTGATAGGCTGAAAAGGAAAAGGGGGGGAGAGCGAGAGGAGGGGAAAGAGCAAGAGAGAGAAAGCATAATAAAGTTTTTTCTCGACAGTTAAGGTGCAGAAGCTGAAGCCATTTCCCCTTGTGGGGAGGGAAAAGGCGATATTGCTTTTAGCAATCCATTTGGTTTCTTTGTCATTTGCAATGAAGGCAGCGCTTCATCCCTTAAACACATCTGTGTGTGTCTCCCAGAGTGTATAAACGTGTGCTTTATTTCTTCTTAGGGTAAGATAAACAAATATCTGCATTATTTTGGATAGTTATTTGATTCTGCCTTTTTGATGAAAACTATTTGCAGGCAAGAGGAAAAAAGAAATACCTGCAGAGATCTTGTTCAAGTGTTGATGCTGTCACAAAGAATTGTAAGTAGAAATATGGTTGATGTTTCAGTGCTGATGCAGATAGGGAAAGAAGGGGTGTAAGCCATGATTCAGGCCCTAGTGCAGGTAAGGAATTAAACATGCATTTAAGGCTTCTGGGATACAAAAACCTGCTTGAAGGTCCTGATAAATCAGGGGTCAGTAGGGCAAATTTGCTAGACACAATTATTTTTTTTTATAAGTGGGAGAATACGATCATTAAAAAAATATCTTTAATATATCTAGTAACTGTGATTTAATTGCTAAGAAATACAGTTTTCTGATTGACAAAATGTTGCAACGCTAATTCAAACTGAGTGTGTCAGCAAAACAGTGTTGAAAATAGGATTATATATATACACATAAATATATATTTTTTAATTGTAAAGTTCTTTTTTATTTGAAAGAAACCACAAAACAACACTATTCTTAATAGTACAATACACACCCAAACACCAAAAGTGTTTGAAGTCCCAAAATAAAATTTATGGACACTTTATATGTTCTCTGATTCTATTTTTCCTCAAAATTTCTATTTGAGTCAACCAAGAAAACTTTATTCCCCTCCTCCCCCCAAAAAAATATTAGGGAAAACAGAATTTTTATTAATAGTTTAAGTAGTGAAACCTTTTGTCTTGTTATGCCAATTTCTAATAATTGCTAAGGTCACTCTAGAAATTTAGCATTTAGATATGAGACTTTAAAGTCTGTGAAGAAGACATAATAAATACTTCCTCCAGTGCAAATACTGAAAAAAAAAAACTGCTTGATTTTTACTGATTTACTTATGTCAAGAATAAGGTTGATTTTCCCAATCTGTCTACTATTAAGACAGTTCATCTTCTAGAACTATCCAAGTGTTTCAACATAAGGAGGGTTACAACTTTTATTATTATTATTATTATTATTATTCAGCGTTAAATTTCTGTTCATTACAATCCTAAGTTAGAACATTCTGCACTGTGATCCCCTTTATTCTATGTTTATTAGAACAACTAAAGGCTGTGTTGGATGGGGTCCTGAGCAACCTGGTCTCGTGAAAGTGTCCCTGCCCATGGCAGGGGGTTTGGAACTGGATGATCCCTAAGGTCTCTTCCAACCCAAACCATCTGAGATTCTGTGAAGCTATGTCCCTCAGCACATATAGGGAGAGGAATATACTCATAAAGCAAACACCATGAGACATAGTAAAAAAACATCACAGAATCTTCTTGTTTTCACCAAAAGATCTCTTCAATTAATCATCTTATTTTTGGAGGAATTTTTGGAGGAATTACTGAATGAGAAAAAGCAGCAGTAGACTACTCTAGGGACAAAAAAATCCGTGCTCAAGGCTCCTAACTAAAACGCCTGTGTGTGAAACATTGTGGGCTTAGACTTAGCTTAGATACATCTCACCAAGGAAGAAGACGTACAGCATGTACTGTTTGAAAGACTAGAGAGGGAGCCTAAGATGATAATTTATCCAAGTATTATTACTGTGTCCATGTTACCTTCTCAGTAGCAGTTCTGACAGTATTTAAGAACACCTCCTTTGAAAATAACCTTTTCAAAGATATGTACCATCACAGAAGGTGGGTTTGATAATTAATATCTGGAGCTACCCACAGGTTTTTCCCCTTGGAGAAGACATATAATGTAGGTAAATTCAGAAACATATGTGGGGATTTTTTTTTAAATATTTAACCATTAATCTGCCAATATGTCACCAAAATAATCTCTGTCCAAGAGAAATGTGTCAAACAAACACCTGATTAGCAAAGATGTGCAACATACCATTTGGAGAACTCTCAGTATCTTCCTCTACTTCTATCACATTGACTAATAGGAGTTAAGTATTCCAGATTAGCACTTTCCAGCTGCCTCCAGGCAACCTAACAAGGTGGAAGGTGGGAAATTAAAGCTTTCAGAGGCCTGAGACATTAACCTGTCAGATCTCCTGGTAAAGCAAAGGGTTGTTCTGTACACTAGGTTTAGGAAAGGCCAAGGCTGTCCAAAATAGAGCAGTTTCTGATCACAGAGTGGAAAAGTAAAGTTCTCTGCGTTACACGTGTGTGCTGTCAGCTGGGAGTAGAGAAGGCAGGAAGGAGTTGCAGTTGAAGAGGGAAGTTTTTCAGAGAGTACTGTGGTTTCTGTTTGGGGGAATGGATTTTCTTTGTTTTGTCACAATCACACAAGCTTGCTGACTTTTTGGCTTGCTCTTAATTTAATAAATAAATCTAACTTTTGAAGAAGTACAACATCAAAACATATCAGATCCAGAAAAATAAGAGCAAAGACTGCAATGAACTCTACAGTTTAATTTTAAAAATCTAGTATGATTTCTGTTTGACTGTTTGAGGGCTTTAAATTTGAGAATCATGTCTCTTAATTTCATCCTCATAATCTGAACAGATCTAGTGAATAAGGGAGACGCAGACAAAGGGCACAATATGTTTTATTCTAAGACAAACTCATGCAAGGGGATGAATTGCCTCCTGGAGCCTTCATATCCCTCCACAAACTAAAGTAGGAACCTATTTTGGTATGTTAGATTGCACAGTTAGATGCCTGAAGTTAGGCAAGATGAGTATCTCCAAATGTACTTTGATAGGTTGTTCCAAAAGACAGTTATTACCTGAAAGAATCTTTTATCTTCTGCTAAAAGCGCTAAAGATTGTTCCATTGGACAAAAATTGTATGTACAAGATTTGTTTGCAATTGGAGATAAAAATCAGAAGTACCTGATAAGGCTTTTAAAAGGCAAAAAAACTGAGCTGATATGACTATTGACAGTCCTAAATTGGGTAACAAGCCACTTGCGCCACTAAAGTTTAGGCCAAAATTATTCATGTGTCCGGTACTGGTGACAACATGGTCTGGAGAAAGAAAGTTTGGTGTGGAAGAAAACACAGACAAAAGGCTTTTTGGTGGCATTTCAGCAGGGGGCAGTGTGTATTTCATCACTAAACAAGTTAGAAATCTACCTCAGCAAACCTGAAGACGCCCGTAATGCAGGGGTATAAGGAGGTCAATAAGATATGCTGGACTTAGTGCCATGTAGCAAATTTTAAAGTGAGCAATGCTAAAATCAATATGATATTTGACTGTCAGCCAATGCAATTTGTTCAAAATAGGTTAAATTCACTCCTGCCATTTCCTCTTTTATAAGGAACTTGGCAGTTTCATTCTGTTATCAAGTGCAAAACCCTCTCTGAGATCTGACTGGGATAGAAACGAATGCAATTTTGAAATATTCCATAAATGCAGAGTGATACAGGGGCTAAGATAGGCATGAAATCAGACTGAAACTTTTTATCTGCTGTATATCAGGTTAGCAGTGAGATGAGACGACCTTTGCTAGATTTTTTCCCTCGAAAGAGAGGAAACAAAAGATATGAGCATTTTGTACACACACCACACTCTTCATCTCCCATCTTAAAAAGCCCACCAAAGTACTTAATTATTAGTACATTACCATTACTGAGGTGGCATACAGGCAAGAAATTAAGGCTCTGGTTACTGATCTCTGTACCTACAAGTCAGAAAAACAAACTGTTTGTATACGGTGCAATGAGTACCATGACAGAATGGCAATTCTGGGCCAAATGATGATACAGTTACATGGATGTGAATCTGAGGCTGCTCTATTGAAATCAGTGGTACTACGACTAGGTAAAATTGGTGGTAGGATAAGAGACATGCAGTAAGTTGTACAAAATACATTTGAACAATGTCAAAGTGGCAGCATTCTGCTTAAGCACTTTTGTTCCTCAAAGGATAATGCAGGATGTCTGTCAAAGATTGCTATTCCTTCCTTTTATATGGATATCTAAATAAAAAAATAATCAAACTAATTATGATTGTTACTATTATTATTACTACTACCTCCTAGGCTTCATATTTATAGCTGAATATTTATGATTTTTATTTTTTAACAAGATTTCAATGCATTCAGGCTAGGGGTGGAAATAAAACTGGTAGTTACCCACAGAAAATGAATTATGCACCAAATTGTAAATATTCCATTTCCTTTTCTGATCTGAAAGTCCCCAAAGAAATATGAACACTTTATTTAAAATTCATCTGCAGTGACATTTCCTGGCTGCACAGAGCACTCCCACAAATGCACAAGTATTTGCAAAAAAAGATAGCATTTTATGGGAATGCTACTGTGTGTTAATTCTGGTTTTTGCAGTCAGTCAGCTCTCTCTTTCTCAAATCAAATGAAATACTTCCCAGTGATGTGCTGTAAAAGAATAGATGTAAATAAATGCATCTTTCAAAAATAGGACTTAACTTATTTATACAGTTGAATTTATTTAGGCTACAGGATAAAGATTCATTCAGATAAAATACTTATTACAAGATGCACAAAGGCTGAAGGATAGGTTTGATACACTATCAGCTGACAAGTAAACAACAGGACACACCGGCATAATACTCCAACTACAGAATAGATAATTTCTTCCATGGTCTTGACTTTTTAATAATGTAATAATATTCTTTACATCTCTTTGAGCATTCTACCTGAAGCATGCTACCAGCTCTGTCTAATTAGATTGGAATCTTTTGGTTATGATGATGCACTTTGAAAGAAAAACAAAAATCATCACTTCAGAAAAATCACCCTTTACAGGAAGCCTAGCTAAGTTTTGGGAGTCAACTACACAAATTCTGATGTTAGAATGGATTAGTTTCACTACTGATTTGTGGAAAAAAATTCCCCATAACTAACTCAGAAAACCACAGGGTTCTAAGGCTGAGAAGCTGTATTTCCCAAATTTTGCCTCTAATATACCTAATTGTGGCGTTCTAGACCATGTCTTCTTCTAAAAAGACAAAAAAAATAGAAAAGAGAGAAAGAAAAGAGCTGTTGTGTTTTTTTTTTTTTAAAGTACTGTTTCTTAGATCAGGCAAAAAAAGGGAAATCAGTGCTGAATTCACCACATGAAATCCCAGTTGAACATTGTGATGAAACACACACTCATCACAGATCACTTTCCTTTCCTCTTACAGTTACATCTGACTTCCATTACAACTTCCTCAGTACACAGAGTACTTGTTCAGTGGTTCATTCTTGATTCAGAACTTGGAGCTCTTCCTTTCTGTCTAGGTGTGGTTCATAATAGCAAAACCTCACTACTTAAGGTTCAGACTACAACTTTTCAAAAATCAAGTAGCATTAAAAAAACTCTCCCTATATTTTTTCATAAAAATAATTTTAAATACTGGTATAAAATAAATTCAAGCAGGATACGTTGTTACCATTTATCATTTCCCCTTTTTCCCCCTACAAAATAATATGCACTTTGATGACTTGTGTCTGTTGAGAAAAAATCTGAGAAAAATGTAGGAATTTGATTTTGTAATATAAAATACCAGTTTTCAATTTTGCCTTTTGTATCTTCATTATACTTTTAGTATCTTTACATTGTTCCAAACTTTCTCTGCATTCATAGCTGTGATAGTCAGAACAGCTGGGACCAATTCATAACTGGATGGGTGTAACCCAAACCTGTGTATTCTATAACCTTCCATGCCATTTCCCAGAAACTGTTATCAATAGAGTATTTACACCCTCTGCCCAGAGCAGCCTGACTCCTCAGGCTATAAACTAGGTGTTAAGAGGCCTGTGAGAGGGGAAGA
>JAWWMA010000100.1:64757047-64772530 GCA_035041425.1 Mionectes olivaceus | reverse complement strand
AAACCTAACTTTTTTCAGTTTGAAGGCATTACCCCTTGTCCCCATAATCCTGTCAAAATTCTGTCTGTTGTAGCCCATTTAGGTACTGGGAGGGGCTCTAAGGTCTTCCTGGAGCTTTCTGTTCTCCTGGCTGAATACTGGTAGCTCTCTCAACCTGCCTCCATAGCAGAGGAGCTCCAACCTTTGGATCATCTTTGTGTCCTTCCTCTGGACTCATCCCAGCAGCTCCATATCCTTCCTCTGCTAGGAACCCCAGAGTTGGAAGAAGCACTGCAGGACATGTCTCACCAGAGCAAAGGGACAGAATCCCCTTACCTGGCCTGTATTTGTGCTTGGAATTGCACCAACGCATGCAGGACCTTGCAAAATCATTACAGTGTTCCTAAAAATAAAATGACGAAGTAGTAGGACTAATCCCCCCATTTATCATAACATACCAAGATGCTTGTTTCTGTTTTCATTAATTACCACCTCTTTAGGCTAGAATCTTTAGTTTTCTTCTTCCATTGCGTTCATTTGCCAGGGGTGGAAAAAAAATCACCTGTATGTCTCTTGTGATTAAAGCCTCACTTAAGGACTAAGGCTTCAGATACTCTTGAGGTTTTCAGGTGGTTTTACAATCTGCAGTCTGTCTCCACGGAGTTCCTTGAAAAGAAGCAGCAGTTAGGGGAAAAAAAACCAAAAACCCAAACAAAAACAACACAAAAAAAATGGGAGGGAGAGAAAAAAACCCAATAACTAAGGAAGAACTTACTTTACAAGATATCTTCTCATATATATATATATATATATATATATATATATATATATATGTAGATATAGATATAGATATATATAAGATGGTGTATAAGGCTTCTAACTTAGAGAAGATAAAATATACTTTCAAAAACACCTCACAGCAAACTATGTTTCCTCTGGGTCCCCAAAGACTTTTCTCCTCTAAATCAACTTTTAAAGTCCTCTGTCAGGTGAACATTCAAACATTCTGGTTCATTATATTTGGCAAATGGTCCCTTGTTTAGGCAACTTTTTTCTTTTTCTTCTGCACTTTCATGAGTATAGATACTCCTTATCCGTGTTCTTTTGCTATGAATTATGAACTAACAGACACTATGAATTTAGACCTGAATTTAGTGATCAGTCTCTGATGTACCATATCAGTTAAGCCCTGATGAGCCTATAGGAATCAAAGGGAAGATTCACATTCAGTGAGTCTCTTCAGTGAGAATTGGATCAAGACCTTAGCAATGTTTAAAGCTTTCACTGAGTTTAAGTTCTAGATGCAATATTGTGTCTGCAATATTGATGGCAGTAAACCAGACAGGCAGAGCTGAGTTAGGACCAAAATGAGCTATTGGTGCATTCATCTGTTAAGATCACAGAAGTAATAAAAGAATGGAACAAAGTAACTCAGAAAAAAATTCAGTCATTGTATGCAGTTTCTTATATCAGCTAGTCAAACCTGACTGCGTGGGGTTTTGGTTTGTTTGTTTGAAGTTTTCTTTTTTATGGGATGATTTTTAGCTTTGGTGAGGTTTTTATCCCTAAAATCAAACAAACCCAAATATTTTAATAGAAATACATGGACATTTGCTTATAAAGGCAACAGTAAATATTTACTAAAAAAAAAAAGTTGGTATTCCTACTAGACTGAAGATAGACTTCATCACACCTAATGTTATTTTCAAAAAGTTTTCAGCCTAAACTGATTGCTTCCTGTAGTTCTAATTAGAGGAAGGCACTACCAGACATCCCTAACTCATTGTCCCCTGTAGGTGTTTCCTCTGTTGTTTGTCTAGAGTAGATAGATGCTAGCCTTTCAGATAGTCAAAGCTACTTACGCTGATAGAAAATTGTCTGGTTAAAATTTTGCTTGACTAGATATTTATTTGTCCAAGTTACTAATAAAGTATATTTCAGTATTTGTCTCTTACTCGTATAGCTAAAGTAAATACATTACTACAGGAGACAGACAGCAACTAAAATCAGGTATGTTTTTTGCTGAATTTTCAGAACAATTGAAATGATCCAGAGAGGCTGTTGTAGGAGAGTCTCGGAGAAAGAAACTTTTCTTACTGGTAAGAAAAATAAAAAGTGTAAGGGCTAAAAAAAAAAACACTGCAAGGAGAGAAGAAATAAAGTAAAATAAATAGAAAGAAGACAGTTCTTTTCTCAGTGGTTTTGAAAATTAAAGCAGGAAACTTCAAGTTAGTGTTTTGAAGCAATAACATTGTTTTGTAGCAAAAATGTGTAGATGCTTGTGTTGGTGAAATTTAAATGATGCTTAAATGCATTTCAGCTTGGATGCAGAATAATCATATCTGAATAAAGGGATTTTTATGGAAAGAAAACTCTGGCAAAGCTTGAGATTAGAAAAAAAAAGAACAGCAGTCTCTGAGAACATGTGCTTGAAGACAGATTTTTGGAGGAGAAGGCAAAAGGAATGAAGAGTAGCTATTGCCTTTGTAATTACCCTGGAATACAAGGACTCAGAACTATTTTATGTGAGAAACTTTCTGTGATTTACAGTAGAGAAAAAAGGATCTTGATGATCTTAAGAGCAAAGGCTTTCTTCTATTTCCTGCATTGTGTCCCAGTCTCTCTGTTTTTCACCTAATGAATCACTTTAATTATTGACAGATAGACATACTCAACGCAAAGTGACTCTAAAGGACAGAAGTGGTCATACATCTTGTGATTTGGGAGGAAGAAATTCAAATTACTTAGACTATACAGAGGCACCCCAGCATTTACTCAGAATTTAGTAGAGTGCACGCTGGTGTAGCTCTGCATAGTCTTTATCACACGTTATGAGCTGCTGTTAAATGAGACATGAGAAAATCACGAGGGCAGAATAACAACTGAAGGGAACAACAAAGCTGGGGCTTGTCCATTACACAAAAAGGTAGCAAACATTGTTTCAACAATACAGAAAATATCTATCCAAAAAATCCAATAAATCTCAGTTTCAACTGTCAACAAGCTCCTGCATTGATTTCTTTCCATTCCTACCTACATCCCATAAGAAGTAGTCTTCAGTGTCACAGTCCAGCTTCTACAGACAAAATAAAGAAGTTTTCATCTTAAGGAACAACTATTTTAGAAACAAAATTACAAAGGATATTAAAAACAGCTTTCCCACCTCCTGAATGGTGATCCACAACAAATAAATCAAGAATGGACTATTTCCTTTGTTCTTAAATGATTGACTGACATTCCTGGTGTTAAATGTTTCATTTATTTCAGAAAGTCCCTTTTAACATGGTGACCTAACTACCTTTGATGCAAGTACCTGAACCTCAAAAAGAAACAGAACTTCAAGTCCTCTCTCTTTGCTGGTTATTACTGCCTCTCAGAGATTTTTCCATGTTCAGTATACCAGCTGCTGTGGACTCTGTACCTCAGTTGATTACTTCTTTTCTTGGTGGCTGTGTAGGGAGTATAGGCTAGTTTTGTTAACAGTTAGAATACGTTCCAGGAATGGGCCACCTCATTTGAAGTCATGAGTTGTTTAAACATCTTTTTTTTTTTTAATCTGATCTTCAACACCAAATCAGATCATAAAGTTTTGGTGCCTGACAAGCACACTTGATCTGGTAACCAAACAGGATTATAAATTTACACTGCAAATGCAACAACAACAACAACAATAACTTAATAATTATTTAATAAATTAATAAGTTCCCATTCTTGCAGCTTGATAAGGCAATCATAATGCAAGCGGATCAATTGATAAATACCAGGAGCCTGTGATATCAGACTACATAATTTAATGTTTCTACTGGTGTTGAAAATCCTTAAATCTCTGAAATCCAGGAGATGACATCTTATCTCTTTAGGTTGGAATCATAATGAGTTACACAGCTTTGTCCTACTGTCCCCATTGGAAATATTTATGAGGTATGAAAGATAAAGGTAAAAAATATGGTTCTAAGTATAACATCTATCAACACATTTAGGCTCTCAGATTCAGCTTAGACTCTCCTAACTTCAGATTGATTTCCTGAAATCAATTAAATCAGTGGGTGGCTTGAAACCCAAATAGGAGTCAGAACTCTAAAATCCATCTTTGGGACTGTGCCTGAATTGCTCCGTTATGGACATTTGAATATATTCTGTGTCAACATGGTTATAGTGAATTCCACTCTCTGGCTCATAAGAATATTAAGTCCAATTCTGAGTTTCTTTATAGCATTTGATTTCTGACTTTGAATATTACCTCCTGTTCAACAGGCTCCAGTGTAATTTTCCGTTTTGTTTCATTGAACTAAAGGAAGAAAGGAAACTGTCTTGTGAGTCTTTCATTTTATAGACAGCTGGTCATTTCATTAACACTTTTCATATTCTTGTTTGTCATGATGACTGACTATAGTAAAAAGATTTTCTTCCCATTAACATATGATAGAGCAGCACTTTTTTCCCAGGGATGTATTGATCGGGTGAGGAGTACATTTATTAAAATGTAACCAGCATCAACTTGCTGGCTTGTGCGAATGGGGCACACTTTCACCAATTAAATAGTCATGAAGAAGAGGAAAATCAATATTTCTTGGATCTTTCTACTCGAGACTTTGCCAGCAAAATAGCCTATAGATTTACAAAATGAATAAACAAATGAACATAAATCTATTATTTTGATTTTTAGTTATGTATTGGGTCAGCAGAGAAACTCCACGGTTATCTAGAGCAAGATCAACATCAGTCAGATAAATCTAATTCCATGATTTATAAATTACTATAGTAAGGAAGCTTTATTTATATGAATCAAAATCAATTTTTTCATTCTAAGAAGATCTTACAGTACTTCGTTTTTCTGTTCAAAAGTCACTTTTAATATTAGTTGTAAAGTATTTTGAAGGCCAAATTCAGAATGCAATGATAAAGCAAACAAAAAGAAGGATGTAACAAGCACTGATGAGACTGAATATAGGACACATTATCCTGTTTAAGGTTGGCAACTCAAAAATTCTTGTATTTCCTTTCATTCTTAGTTCTTTCTATCTCATTGTACTTTTAGTAGTTGACAGGTTTGAAGGCACCAACTCTCAAATGTTAGTAAAAGAAAGATGATTTTCACTTTTATAAAGGTTGTTTTAACCTATATTTCTGAAGAACTGTATAGAAGACTTTAATATGTGAAGAAATAATAGAAAAATATTGATAATATTATATTCACTTCATGTATGAACAGACTTAATTAAAATCTCATGGTTTTGGAAAGATTTAACTCAGTGTTTTCAGGAGCACAAGAGTTAACAATACTGTGCAAAACAATCATAGAATGGTTTGAGCTGGAATTGGCCTTAAGGAATGTCTAGTTCCAACCCCTGTGCCATGGGCACCTTCCACTAGATCAAATTACTCCAAGATTCATCCAACCTGATCTTGAATATTTCCAGGAATGGTCATCCACAGTTTTTCTTGGCAGTGCGTGCCAGGGCCTCACCAAACTCACAGTAAAGAATTTCTTTCTAATATCTAGTCTAAATCTCACTGCTTTTAGTATAAAACCCTTTCCCCTTGTCCTATCTTATCTGGTCATGTAAAAAAACTCCCTGACCCCTTTTTATGAACCCCCTTTAAGCACTGGAAGGGGCTATAGAGTCTCCTTAGAGCCTTCTCTTCTGCAGGTCAAATAATCCAAGTGTCTCAGAATGTCTCCACAGCAGAGGTGCTCCAGCCCTCTGATCACCGTTGTGGCTTCCTCTGGTCCCACTCCAACACACCTTTCTTGTGACTGAGGCCCACTCTGCTTTTGATGCATCTTTCAGGACTGCAAGCCTTATCCAGCAAACAGTCCAACTTCCAAATCCTTGTCCCTCCAGTTTAGAGATTAGAAAGTCTTTTTGCAACAATGCTGAAGGCCTTATGTAGCAAGTTGCTTCTGAAAATCTAGACCAATTCATAAAAAAATTATAAAAAGAAATCATTCACAGGCAGTCATAACAACACAGTTGGAGATGTTGTGTGATACAATTCTTTTTTGCAGGTGTTTTTTACTAAGCATAAAATTTAACACTCTTTTAACAAACATTTTGGATTAAATATCTACAAGAAAAGGGCCTGTAATTAGACATTCAGCACAAAATCAGTGGGAAAAAGGAAAAAGAAATAGTTTTCCTCTTTCAGAGTGCAAAATGACTTCTCTTCAAATTACTGGGAAGAGTTTCAAGAGATTCAATGGTGCTTTCAAAGCATTAAATTCTAAAAGATATCATTGGTTTGGTACCATTGCTGCTTTTTCTGTTATCAATATTGGTGAAAACATAAAACTTGAAGAATGGCGACCATAACAAAAATAGTTTCAGAATCTGTCTCTGTGAGTCTTAAAATTAATCAGCTGGCTTTGCAAGGGGTAAAGAGTCCCAAAGATCCAGTAACTAAGAAAGATACTGAGAATGAAATCAAAGCTGAAAATAAAGTCATTAAAATGAGAGAAAAAATGAGAGGCACAAGGAGTCTTCAGATAAAGAGAAATTACATACACAACAAGGATCTTATCTGTCTTAAACAGATGATAAATAGAAATCTGTTGCTTCACTATGTGCAGATACATTTTGTAGTCTTGCACTGGGGACAACTACACAGTGCAAATAAGGGAACAGGTAGATCAGCAAGAAGAATGCAGAATGAGGCAGTTGTGTTTTTACACTAAAAGAGTTGAAGGAGGTTGCTGACCATAACTCTGTGCATAGCTATATTAATATATACTGCATTCTCTTTTATGGCAACAAATTAGAATAGGATTAAGCATATTTAAGTTAGTAGGACCATTCCGAGTTAGATATCAGACACAAAAATTTAAGTGCCATGTGCAAGGAAGTCAGGCTTATACGCAGAAATAGAGATATTCAGAGCTGAAAATGAACGGGGGACAGACAATGGAGAAAGCCTTGTGACTCCCCTCATCCCTTAAACACAAGAAGAACACAGATCTCACTCAACCACTGCACAGACCACAGGTGAAAATAATTCCTCTAGAGTTTTTGTTTATTGTTTCTTTACAGGCCACTCCAAAATTTTCAGGCAAGCACTGTTTGTGATTCTTACAAAAACAGTGCTGAAATAGTCACTGGATTGTGTGGAAAGAGTCTCATTTTCTAAGGTCTTGTTTTGGAAGGGCTCCATATGAACTTCAGAAGATTCTGCAGTGCTGGAAGGACCTAGTACCGAGCCATTATTATCAAAGTAACTGAGCAGTAACCTGATTTCAAGGTTTGTAAACAGGCAAAAACATGGTTTCACATCCTGAGAAGTGCCTTTGAATTTCACACTCCAAGGCAGACTCAAGCAACGAAGCCCAAGACCAGTTGAAACTGGATGGAAACACCCTTATCTGAATTTCTCCATGTGTAAGGAAAAAAACCGCTTAAAACCAAATTGGTATACTGTTTTGGTACAATGCAGTTCTATTGCTTTTGGTTGTATGACAACCAGGGAGATGGACACCTAAACTGGCCCTGCCATAATTCACTTTACTCATCTACTTTAAGTCTAAAGCAGGTGGATTTTCCAGAGCAGAAGCAATTTTCTTTGCTCTGTGACACCTCCAAAAGAAGAGAGAACACAGTTCTTCTGACTGCCTCTATTAGACTCTGTTTATTCTCTTAGAAAGTGCCTTGTAATCTGTAAATAAGAAATGCAGCAAATATGCTAAAGATGCTAATTAACTATTGTTTTTTAATGTGTTAATATTACCAAGCATTCATCCTTCCTTGTGATTTGAGATGGCAAATCTTCTGATCTTCCCTGTTTCTATAATGTATTAAACCATTAGAGTTATGTCGAGTTTCATGAAGAAGAGGAAGGGGAAAAAAAAAGACAGGAATGCAATGAAAATTACAGCTTATATCCATTTAAACTTAATGAGTCACTTGCCATCAATACATAAAGTGGCTCTGATATTTTGGGGGTGAGCAGGCTGTTATTAATCTTTCCCATTGCTTTTAATGCATGATAGAGCACTAATGGGTATGCAGTAAACAGAAACAATTAAGTAAATTTGCTGGAAAATGTTTTGGAAGGTAACACCCTCCTCCACTTGACTATAACAGCCTTTCCACCATGATCAATTAAGCACTATTAATGAAACAAGATACTCAGGCAGAAATATATTTTTAACCTTGTTCTCTAAATGAAACAATTCTGGAGTCATCATCACCCTCTTTCACATTCAGACATTATCAGATGTAAAGAGTGGAATTTGTTTAGCCTGAGTAAACAAGGGCCTAGGAATGGGAGAACAAGATACATAACCAAGGGCATTTGAAAGGTCATGTGAAAGAGAGATAGAAATACTTTAGGGTGGTTCAAGGGAGTCCAATTGTAACTAGAAAGAAATCTAACAAGCGAAAAAGTGAAAACCCTTTTGCTTCAGAATTGAAATTTGGCAAAGAATTAGGGATTGGCTGGTAGACATGAGAACAACCCAGTTTGTCTCTCAAAGATGCTACAAAGTTGGAAGAAAGGAGCATTTACCTTCTCTAATGTATTTTCTCCACTTTCCCTTCTTCACTCCTTATTCTTCTTGTTATAGGCACTGTTCTTTTCTTTCTCAACACACACTTCTTCACAATTCAGATAATGTTGGAAATGTTGCTTGTTCACTGGCTTTATGGCTGTGTTTTCCAGCCTATGTCTGGTTTAAAGGAAGAATTTTGAGAGGAGAGGTTTGAAGAAGTAAATCTGAGCTAACTGTCTCTCCTAAAAGGACATGCCGAGCTATGGGCCTTTTAATGGAACAATCATTATGGTTTGAAGAGTATTACTAGGGTTCAGTTCAAGTAACGAAATAAAATAAAATAAAAAAAAAATTTGTCTGACTACCAGAAAAATCTTTATGACAGAGATATGTTTCACCTTGTTCAGTTGTTATCCCAAGGGCAGAGATGGGATCTAACTGTTTCAAAATCATGAGAACAATGCGCTGGTCAATATTTATTGCCAGAAGGAAATGTTTGGTACTGAAACCCTTCTTTTTGTTCATCTGTGAGTCTACAGAAATTACTACATACAGAGTGAGTTTTTTCAAAGTTTAGGGAGAAAGGTAGGAAGATAGTAAGGTAAAGAGGGAGGGAGGGTGAAAGGGAGGGAGGAAGGTGGGGGGAAGGAGGGAAGGAGGGAAGGAGGGAAGGAGGTTCTTTTCTTCCATCATCATCTGCCTTGATTCCATGAGCACCGAAATGTCTATGTATAATGTTTTGTATATTGCATCTAAAAAATTTTGTCAGATTATATGGTGCTATTGTAGTTCATATTGAGAAATAAGCATAAGAGTCTTAATTTTTTCAAGTGCTTAGGGGCTCAGCACTAGAATGAGCTATTACACATGTTTAGTCTTTTGAGTATTTGTTTTTCCCAGAAGTAGTTTCTGATGTGGAAGTTCCCTTTTTCTCTCTTCTACTTTGTACAAAGCTTTAACTAAATTTTCCTAGGAATTTTCAATGCCATACTCTGACACAACTTTCCAATTCCTACTTCATCTTCCTTCATATACGTTTGTAGATTTGAATTCATTCAATTTGTTGGAACTTTTCAAATTCTAAATTTAAGAGTTAATTTGTTCTTTACAGTTCTGAAACAATACTCAAAGGACTGGTTTGTGGGCTTCTTTTTTTTGCTATAAATTCTTTCTCCCAGCTTTATTACTAATTTTAACTTCCGTACCTCCTGATTGGGATGGCCAGATATCCAAGCCTGCAATAGTTGAGACATGAAAGTTTGCACTATGCTACAATGTACTTTTCATAATGACTAAAGATTCTGTTCTCTGCTTACCTGAAGTTCACTATTTCCAAACTTATGTTAGAAACTACTTTTAAAAAATAAAATGAAAAAAGGAAAAAGGCAGTTAAATGAATACATTTTCCATGTCCTGATGATGTGTTTAACAGTTCTCTTTAATGTCTAACATTAAATTTTTGTCAACAAATCACAAAAAGGACAATTTGTACACAGAAATCAATTTACCTTGCAGCTCTCCAAAACACTTGCTTATAATTTGTTTTGCCTATAAAAGAATTTACTTTTAAACCTAATTTTATTCCTCTAGGAGAGTACAGAAGAAGAAAAAAACTACACATTTTTCTTTCCGTGCAAGAGGCAAACAGGCAACAGGACAAGAAGCAATAAAGATAAAGAAACTGGGTAGAAAATGAACATCTGTGTCTTCAGTAAATGAAAAATTAGCATGGAGCCACATACTTGCTCCTTCACTGATTGTTCACTATTTTGTTCCCACTGGGATACAATTTATTTGAAGGAAATTAGAAATTCTTGCCTTGGTTTGTTATAGGAACATAAAAACTACATTTATGTTGATCAGTGTCTTCTCCTGCCCACAGTTCTTAATCTAAAAATGTCAAATACTAGAGGCTTTGGACAAACATATCTGAAAAGCTGTAATAAACCAAAGAGAGGCAGCCTTCCCAAATGGAATCTTACTTCCCACTCACCTCACAGTTGCATGCCAGTTAGTTTTATTCATGTTACTTTAATATCTTTCATTATCTATGTGTTCATAGATACACAGATAATCAATTTTAATTTTATTATGCATTGCATATTATGTATTATGTGTTATATATACCATTAAACATTGTATATGTATAAACATATGTATATATATAGTATATATAAACATTGTATATTAACATGTTTATTATTTATTTTATAAAATATACCATTACATAAATTAATGTCTTATTTAAATAAAAGCTTGAAATTTGCTGAGCACATGGATGCAAAGGCATATTTTGGGAATGAGCTATGCAGATTAAATGTTGACTGTGTACATCCCTTTAATAAATTTCAGTGTGCTAACTTTGATGGGTGTGAAGTCAGACTTGTGATGCACAACTGTATAATCTCTGATCTTAAAATGACAGCACTGTGTGGGTGCAGAACCTTCTACTGTTATTTCTCCGACCCCTCTTCTTTTTCCTGTAGGACTGAGATTAGGAGGGGAGGAAGCACAGAGTTAAGATCTGAGGATCATTAAGTGGAGATGGTCCTCCATTCAAACAAAAATATCTAGCAGAATAAGCTTTCTCCTGCTAAGAACCACTAAGTTGTAAGGAAAATTGTGTTGTAAGGAAAATTGTTGCCCTGGCAACAGCATCACCTGGTAGGCGTCTCTGGTCACCTGGAAGAAGACAAATTGGTCGGGTAACTATGGCAAAGTCTATAATAAGGCATAAACCTGTCTATTCCCTCCCTGCAGGTCATTCTGGAAGGGAGGGAGATGTGGTAGTGAATTTTGTTATTGCAGGGGAAAGTTGGGACTTCTAAATTCATAATAAAATCTGTGCTGACTTGAGAGAGGTTAAGCTAGTGCGGGGTAGTGTATGGATAAAGCTTTGCCTATGGCAAAAATGTCTTGGAATATGTGTGCAAAAACCAGCTTTCCTCCTTACTGGTGTCTTGAGAACCGTACCAGCACTAGAAGTATTTTAGTCTTGGTTGTGTGAAGTGCAAAGTACAATGAGACACTGAAAGTACTGATCTGTCGATCCCTCTCTTCTGTAGGGATGGAAGATGAGATGCTTGGAACCCCAAATATTCAACAAAGAGGGCTTTATTAAATATTACTCCTTTTGAAAAACTATTCAGTTGTCTTTAGTTTTCCTATATATTTAGTTTTGAAGTACAATTTATTTATAATCATTTTCACCCTTTGAAACAATATATTTCCCTTGGCTTCATCCATCTGAAATGTGTCTGTCTACCCTAAATCAGTTGTAGGATGGGATGAATGAGTTTCTGGAAGTGTCTAATATTCTTAATTATCTGTAGAGACAACACAGTCAACTTTTTATTGGGTGGTAAAAACTGTGTGATATGAATTCTAGCCTTCTGAGATTCACCACTTAAAAATTCATCCCTAGATATTGCCACTTGAATAATATTAAAGTAAACATTAAGGATATCCTAGATCTAGCTCTTACAGCAACCTCTAATTCTATTGATAAAATCATCTTTCCCATGCAGTGAGAATAGTTAAAGCTCTCCCCTAAGCCTTTTATTTTTTCTGAACATTTAGATGCTATTCAATATTTATAGCTACATTTCCAGTTGCACTTGTAAACACCAGAAGGTGGGAAGATTTGAAGCCTAAATACAGGTTGCTGAGCCTGGTCAGATGTTATATTTCAGATGCCAATAAGGACATTTGCATATAAACTGTACTATCAATATCTCATTTCAGTAGGCTAAAAAGCTTGCTATAATGGGTGCTTTATTGTTTCTTGCCCATTTTATAGACTACATTTGCACTTAAAGTTCTCGAGCAGGACAGAATGGGAAACTCCCAAATCCTGTGAGAAACAGAATGTTGAACATTATAACTGCCACTAAAAATAATAGTAATAAAAAGGGGGATGTGTTTTCCCCCCTTTTTCCATTCCCACAGGAAATCTTCTTGAGAAAATTGAAAACTATTTTCTCTTCTTTTATTTTGTTAACATCCAGATGTTACCTGAAAATGCATTAATAAAAGTTTTTCTAGTAACTGTTGTAAATATTCCACTTCCTTCTAGACCAAAATTTTAGGTCAGCAGCTCACAAGATGGCATCCCACTCTTGTAATGTTGTTAGTACTGTGCCAATAGCTCTCTGTAAAGGCAAGGTGCAACACTTCTGAGTTTTGAACTGTAACACAGACTAAGGCATGAGCTCCCCAAATGTACCGAGGTGGAATATGTGAAACAAAACTATTTCATGAAAATTTTAGAAGCTTAAGTAAAAATATTTTAAGAGTCAAGCTAATGAAAAAGAACTTCTGCAGGAAGTTCTTACTTTTCAAAGCAGTGTGGGCACAGCCAGAGGAGACACAAAGGTACCATTTTCTGCTAAAGAAAAAGAGCGATTTTCTTTCATTAGAATAATAGCTAATGGTGAAATTACTGATCACAGGAAAAGGGAGAATGGAAAGAAGAGATTGCCCCCATAAGCATTTCAATCCCAGGAACAAACATCAAAGAATTATCTATCATATTTCACCCTTTTTACTTGTGTTATTGGAGTAAACACATCTCCTGGAGTGTTTGAAATCATAGTTCTTGTCCACACTTTGTTGCTCCATCCCTGGTGGAAGCATGGAAGAGTTTAACCATTACGCAATTAATAAATACTATGGCACCTGACCAGTTATTTCTTTTGTCTAACTTCAGTGATCCCTACCTCTTCCTCTAAGACTAGCTCTATGATCTTATTTTCTTGCCTTGATATATTGACAGATGCTTTTGTCCAAATTTAGTCTGATCCAGAATATTTTCAAGTGATAAGTAAAACTTCTTTGAACTTCAGTAGCTTTTTAACCAGACAGCAAGATTTGGGCTGATTCTTTCTGCACTTCCTGCTCATATCGAACATTAACAAAATGAAATTACATTCCTTTGAACTATTCTTTTTCATGGCGTACTTCACAAAAAAGAAGGATCACTGTTTCCCTAAAACATTCATGTTTCAGACAACATTTAGACAAAAAAAAAATTTAGAAGACTGAAAATTGTAGTTTTTCTTCTCCACCCTGATTGTAAGTGTTTTAATGATCTTTTCAGATTGTCTGTTATTAAACTTTTCAGGTTTTGTATGTTCTGTTTGAAGAAGAAAAGGGATAAATCCAGTACAGCTTAAAAACTATCTGAGCCCTCCAGCAAGTGTCAGCATTATCCAAGATAAACTCACATCAGAACAGACGCCTTAATTTACAACTAGGTTTTATATTCCACAAATAATTTATTAAGATACAGAACATTCATCCACCGGGATTTAGAAATAAGCTCATATCCTGTACAGATTGCACATTTCAGATTCAAATTGGAAACAAAGGAGCCACCAAATATTATTAACACAGCTGCAGTGTTGTAATGGATGCTGAGGGTGGCTTCCAGCTGAGACAGTACCAGCGTGGTGCTTACTGGCATGACCACAAGAAGGGTCCCATTTGGCAGGCCTTGAAGAGCCCTTTGGAAATACAGGGCTCTGTGCTGAACATTTTTCTTTAGCAAAGCACAGAAGCCTGGCTGTGGATGCATGCAAGTATTTCTGTGTTTTGGATGAAGTTCCTCTTTCACTGGGGTTTACTTGTCCCATTGACTGAAGTAGAAAGTTATGGGGCAGAGAATTCTTTAGCATCTAAATGTCAAGATGACAAATTAAATACAACATAAAATAAAACACGAAATTAGAACTACCAAATGCATTATAACTATATCTTATGTGTACTGTTGCTACCATGTTTTTGTACTACTTGCTCCCTGTGCAGGAATGTAATCCCTTTTAATTTGGCACAATCCAAGCTTACGGATAGTTGTTCCTTTTGGAAAACTGACACTAGTATTTATCAGGAAACAATTGTAGCAAAGGTAGCCTATAAAATCTACAGGTAAGATTCTACCTGCAGATTTCTAGCACATCTTTCTGGAATACTTGCTGATCAAAGACTGAACCTAAGATGGCTGGTATGATCCTCTTGCAGGCAAAACTTATTATATATCAGTAAATCTGAACAATTCAGCTGATAGCTGGATAAAATGCTTACAGAGTGGTAGAGTTAGCCTCACTTGATGGAACTACTGCCTCTAGTTTCATATATAAAAATAAATACCTCTGTTCTAAACACAGGTTTGTTTGCTTTCAAGGAAGTCTGACTTGCACAAAAAACCAACACAGTACTTTCTCAGCACTAGCTCCACTAGCTACTGTGAAAACATCAGAATTGCCCTCTCTTTTCTACATTGCCTTCCATAGGAAACAAGTTTATCACTTCTAAAGATCTTCATCTAACTCAGAGAGTTCAACCTTATCTGAATGAATAACGAAAAAAAATAAGAAGAAAAACTGTGTTGATTATCTTGTCTCTTAGGATAATCTGCTTGATGGTTGGTTGTGTCAGAGACACAATTTTCAGAGTCTGGAGACAGACAATCAAAACCAAAACCAAACCAAACAAAAAAAAACCAAAAGAAAACAAAAAAGTATAATGGAAAAAATTAAGAGCTTCAAGTTGTTTGACATTCAAAGACAATACAGTTTCTAGAGTAAACCGGGAACAGTAAACATATTTAGGTGTATAATTAATAAAAGAAAATCTCCCTCTGTCTCAAAATCAAAATATAAAACCCAACTGGAAAAGAATAGGAAAAGAAGAGAGAGAGGAAGAGGGAGAGGGAGAGGAGATTCAAGTTGACTGGAGAAGAGGAGATTGAATGAGAGGAGATTTGGGGAGAAGAGATTAGAGGAGAGGAGAGGAGAAAAGAAAAAATTCGAGGAGATTTGAGGAGATTAGATGAGATTCGAGTAGATTCGAGGAGAGGAGAGGAGATTCAAGGAGAGGAGAGGAGAAAAGGGAAAATTTGAGGAGATTTGAAGAGATTTGAGGAGATTCGAGGAGATTCGAGTAGATTCGAGGAGAGGAGATTCGAGGAGAGGAGATTCGAGGAGAGGAGAGGAGATTTTAGGAGATTAGAGGAGAGGAGATGA